>BJCO01826208.1:0-10392 GCA_018326465.1 Flaveria floridana | reverse complement strand
ACAAAAGGTAAGTCAGGGACATGTCCTGACTACCAACTCTCAGGCAAAATGCCTGAAAGACCTCACCTAGAGTCTTGTAGTATAGATGTAAGTTTAGAGGTGTCCAGCTGGTATCAAAGTATATCCGGATGTAGGTAGTATTATATATATCTTCTCCATGTAACTCTTTAGATAAGCGATTTGAGTCCAAGAGTCTTATAATCCTTTGAGTTGAGAAGCAATATATAAAAGTACCTTGAAAATTTACTTGCTGTGTTTATTTTCTTACTCCTTGTTACTTGTTATATTGTGAACAACTCTTCATAGACTACTTGCTGAATGTTGATTCAAGGTGAGTTTGAGAGAAAAACCATCTGTTGAGTGACCCTTATTCGATCCTGTAATTTATTATTATCATTCAATATTTATTAAATGTTTTAAGTCAAACGGTCAGTTTATTAATTGGTGTCATGTTTTTGGGTTTTGCTTTCATTTCAGGAAACTAAAATGCAAAAAAATATTTTGAAATGGTGCTTTCCTAGGTTTCACAAGCTAATAACTATATCAAATTTTTTTTTTAATTTTATAAATTTCATACTTGTCTATATTAGAGGGCGGACCTTGGAGCAACTGGTATGGTTGCTGCTTTGTGACCTTGAGGTCATGGGTTTTAGCCGTGGAAACAGCCTCTTGCATAAAATTATGCAAGGAAAGGTTGCGTACATCAGATCGTTTCGCGATCCGGCCCCTCCCCGGACCCTGCGCAAAGCGGGAGCTTCATGCACCGGGTACACCCTTTTACTTGTCTATATTAGAAGTAGGGATTATATTTTGTAGTAATATTGGAGAATGTATTTTTATCCCTAAAGTTTTCTTGATACCTACTGACAAAAGTATACCGTTTAAGTTTCAAAGAAGACAATTCCCTGTAGCCGTGTATTTTACGGTGACTGAAAACAAAAGTTAGGGTCAGTATCAATAGTTGTTTTGTTTTTGCAACAAGCAGTTTTTACACACGGATAACTGTATGTCACATTGTCAAGAGTTACAATACGATATAGATTAAAGCTGGTTGTATTAGATGGCAATGATGAATTTTCAAGTACAACCTCAAATATCATATATATAGAGGTTTTTATAGATTTGTAAAATTTTGTGTTTTTTTGTTTATATATAAATTTGTCATGTAATTTTATTTTGTGTATATTTTTTTAACTATTATGTTCTTATATATTAAAAACTTATATTCTCATGACTATTATATTCTAAATGTATTTAGTGACAATTTTTATTTTTCAATCTGTGTTACACATGGTTTAGTGAATCTGATTAGGGGTTTGTATACAAACAAGTTTTTAGAGATTTGTAGACATTAATATTGTTTTTTCACGTATGTATAAATATTTATATAATTTACACATGTTTATATATTACAGACTTATTAAGAGTGAATCTGTTTATATATAATTTACACATGTTTATATATTACAGAATTATATATTACAGATTTATTTATATAATTTAAATGAGTTTAGTGACAATTTTTATTTTTCAATCTGTGTTACACATGATTGAGTGAATCTGATTAGGGGTTTGTATACAAACAAATTTTTAGAGATTTGTAGACATTAATATTGTTTTTTCACGTATGTATAAATATTTATATAATTTACACATGTTTATATATTACAGATTTATTAATAGTGACTAATAATTTCTAATTATATTTATTTTATTTTGATTTTTTAACCCGTGTAACACACGTAAAACTAGTTTTTTAAATACGAGAAATTAACGTACAAACCTTATAATTTTTCACGCTCATCCATTTACAACTTACGACCATTCTCGTAATATAAGCCCACACTCGTATCAGAATTGAAGACCTTGAATGCTCATAGCTTCTTGGTAAGATCTTTCGTCTTCAATGCCGTTCGAATAAAACTAGACATGCCTAAAAATCTGAAACCCTAGATTAAACCTCATCGATTTCAACTCTCACTCTCATTCCCCCGTCACGGTGAATTCCATACCCCAATTCAGAACACTACTTTGCATTTACCAGAAATTTCGTTCGTTAAACATTCATGGTTGTTCCTAATCCCCCTTTTCGATTTCTCAGAACACACAAAACCCTTGTGCGCATTTGTGTTGGTTCATGTTTTCATTCGCAAACCCATTCCAAACAGAGCAAACCCATCAAGCAAATCACAAGAAATTTCAAGAAAAACAACAAATCAAGCATCAAAGAAAGTTTTGCAAGTCCCAGAGTGTACATGAAAGATACAATCAGAAACATATCAAACATACTTCGGTATTCAACATGGGATTCAGCTCAACAACAGTTGGAAACCCTTAGCATCAAATGGGATTCTTACACAATAAATCAAGTTCTCAAAACCCACCCTCCAATGGAAAAAGCTTGGCTGTTCTTCAATTGGGCATCTGGGTTGAGAAATTTTAAGCATGATCAGTTTACTTATACTACTATGATGGATATATTTGGGGAAGCAAGAAGAATTTCATCAATGATGTTTGTTTTCCAGCAAATGCAAGAAAAGGGGATTAAAATTGATGTGGTTACTTATACTTCAATGTTGCATTGGCTTTCAAATGATGGTGATGTTCAAGGTGCTGTGAAGTTATGGGAGGAGATGAAATATAAGGGCTTTGATCCCACTGTTGTATCTTACACTGCTTATATGAAGGTTCTGTTTAAACATGGTCGAGTCAAGGAGGCTACTAAAGTTTATAAGGAGATGATTCGGTCTGGTTGCACGCCAAATTGTATCACTTATACGGTTCTAATGGAGCATCTTGCTGGTTGTGGTGAGTGTTATTTGCCCATATGTTTATATCATTATTTTCTTCCATTGTTCTTTCTATCCGGTAGTCATTATGTATTCATTTAAGTCTAAATACATTTTAAGCATTGTGAATAATCAAACTGAAATCAGGATTAGATTAGTATATGTGCTTGGTAACTTATCAATTACTTGTTGAGTTATAGTGCTTTTAGTGTAGTATGCATCCCATGTTTTTTACTCAAGATGACATGCTAATGTTAGAACTGAGAAACCATTGGAACCAAATTTCAGAAACAAGCATACAACGTTCTGTGCCTATTATTCCCTTTCTGTCAGCATTTTGATCCTTTGGCAAATCTGGTTTAAGACATTATGATACACCTACAGGTGCAATTTTAACCCGTCGGCTTTAAAATTGGTTAGTTTTGGGGTATATTTTATATCTAACGTGTGCAATCGGTAAAATCAATGATAAAGCTAAGAAGAAAACGTGTCAATTGGGCAAACTGGTTGAAAGATGAGCGAAGTGTATTTTTTGATGCAGACAACCACTTATATAACTTTATTCACGGATTATTATTGTAAAGCATATGTTATTTATATAACCTGAATAGATTGACAAAAGGGTGCATCTGGTTAAACCATGTGGGTTTGACCCCTACCAAAAGTACACATTATTTTGTAACCATGAGTACCTGCTAACAGTAAACTGAACCCAACCAATACCCTGATAACTAATGGGATAAGGTAAAATGCAACAAAATACAAGTTCTGTTGGGTAGGTGACTTTCACAAGGGGGTTTAAGGCTATTAACTGTTGGATGCCGGATTCCAATCTAAGCTAGATGGATTGTGGTGCTAAGCCGCTTATCATTTCGTCACCCCTTGAAGATAAAAAAAGTAAATATTTTGGTCAAAACTCTTCTAGCTCTGTTCCTGGCATGCCCATTTTGCCACCTCTAGATATTCCCATGAAGTAAATTTGTATATTGAGACTTAAATTAATCTAGCATAAGCCTTAGAAATCAGATACCCGGATACTCTTTTGTAGATACGATTTAATCTAGCATACCCATGAAGTAAGTTTGTGATTTCTTTTTGTAGATACGATTTAATCCATTCGTATATTGAGACTTGAATTAATCTAGCATACGATTTAATCCATTTGTAAATTTGTATATTGAGACTTGAATTAATCTAGCATTCCCATGAAATAAGTTTGTGAATTTTTTTATCGACAAAGAAAAGACTTGTTAACATTAGTTTTAGTACTTGGTAATTAATTTCAGGAAAATTTAAGGAAGTCCTAGACATCTTTGTGAAGATGCAAGAAGCAGGAGTACAACCTGATAAAGCTACATGCAACATCTTAGTTGAAAATTGTTGCAAAGCAGGTGAAACACGGGTTATGATGGAAGTTCTTAAATATATGAAAGGAAACTCAATTGTTCTTCGCCAACCTATATATTCAAAAGCTCTTGAAACTCTAAAATATGCAGGGGAAGATGATGCTTTTCTTAAGGAATCAAATCCTCATTTATCTATACATCACAAGAAATTGGAACCCCTAACAAATGATACAGTTTCTGAGACATTATCCGTAGATCAATGCCTCGTTTTAAATCTTTTGACCAGAAAACACTTTATTGGTGTTGACTTTTTACTTAAAGATATGATGGATAGAAATGTCTTTTTGACCCCCCAGATTGTTTCTTCAGTTATTGAAGCATGCACTATTCATGAGAGACCTCATGGTGCTGTTTTAGCCTATGAGTATGGTAAGAAAATGGGGATAAAATACGAGAAAAAATCGTATCTTTCTTTGGTAGGATTGTTTATTAGGATGAATTCTTTCCCAAAGATTGTGGATATTGTGGAAGAAATGGTTACAAATGGAATCTGCCTTGGAGTTAATCAAAGTGCATTGTTGATATATAAGCTCGGGTGTGCTAAAAAGCCTATTTCAGCTGCAAAAGTATTCGACCTTTTGCCTGATAATCAGAAGAACACGACAACGTATACTGCTTTAATGGCAGCCTACTTTGCTTCAAGAAATACTTCTAAAGGACTCCAGATTTTCAAAGAAATGAAGGATATTGGGATTCCTGTTGTTCTTGGGACTTACAATATGTTGTTAGCTGGTCTTGAAAAAAGTGGCAGAGTTGTTGAGTTTGACTATTATAGGAAAGAGAAAAAACAGATGCAGAACATTAGTTTTTCTGAAAATCAAGAATCTGCGGAAGAAACCACATGCAACTTCTTGTTTGCTAGGGATTATGTATCTTGAAACTTGAATAACTCGACATCAGTGACTAAGGGGCGATCTTACACGGGTTAATGAAAAGGGTTTGCTTGAAAGAATGAATGGAGATGGATAATTAAATATGTTTTCCTTTCGGTGTTTTTGATTCTCTCTAAAACAGATAGAAAGGAGTAGAGATAGGAAGGCATTAAAAGGCTCGTTTGTTGGATCATTCTTGATATGAATCATGAGGGGCGACAAAGAAAGGGCATGCATGCATATCGTCATGTGCATTGCACATGCTCTATGAAACTGAAGCATCACACAAGAACCAATTGTTGATGCAAACACGTTTAGTTATGCGAGCCATGTTTTTCGTCTTTTGTGCACATATTGTTCAAGTTCTTAGATAATGCAGCCAAACTTGGACTGTTTATGTAACCATAAACCGATTCAACTAATCATTGTGATAGGTGAACTTGACAACAAACTCTAGAGTTAAGTTCAAGCTATTAGTGCCATTCATGAAACATAAAACCTTTCAGGTCCATTTCAAGATTTGAGCAAGGATCTTGAGCTACCATTCTTGAATCATGAAACATAGTTCACTTTAGTTACACCAAAGTTATCATTTTCAATTCTCATGTTTCTTTCCCCTGTCATGGTAAAACCCAAAGTCAAATTCGGAACACCATTCTGCAGGTACTTCCCTTACTCCATTTACTAGCTACAGTTGGGATTCCACTCAACAACAGTTGGAATCCCTTAGCATCAAATAGGATTCTTAAATCCCACCCTCCAATTGAAAAAGCTTGGTTGTTTTCTGATTGCGCATGTGGATTGAGAAATTTCAACATGATCAGCCTACTCACACTACTATGATGGTTGAGAAGCAAGGAGAATTTCATCAATGAAGTTTGTTTTCAAGCAATGTAAAAAAAGGGATTAAATATTGATATGGCTCGTTATACTTCAATGTTGCATTAGCTTTCAAACGATGGTGATGTTCATTGGGTCCGTGAAGTAATGGTGGGAAATGAAGATAATGACTTTTATTGTTCTTATGGTCGAGTCAAGGAGGCTACTAAAGTTTACAAGGAGATGATTTGGTCTGGTTGCCCACTGAATTGTTTTGTGTATGCGGTTTTTATGGAGCCTCTTGCTGGTGTTGTGAGTGATTTTTTCATATGTTTGTATCATTATTTTCTTCTGTTCTTTCCAATGTATAGTCATTTCCTGTCCATGTAAGGTTAAATAAACCTAAGCAGATGGAATAATTCAGTTGAAATCATGTTTAAATTAGAAAATATGCTAGATAACTTCAAGCTAATAAAAGTCTTGAATGAAATTCTATTTAGGATTAGATGCCTCATTGTTGTTATAGTTAAATCTATTTAGGATAAGATGCCTCATTGTTGTTATAGTTAAACTTCCTAATTAGAGTAAATATGCACCACTATGTTTTTTGCTCAAGATGACAAGCTTTTGTTAGAAGAAGGAAACCAGTGAACCAAATTTCAGAAACAAACAGATAATGCTGTGCTTACTTTCCTTTTTCTTGATCAAATGTTAGTTTAAGATATACCAAGAGGTGACAATTTCATTCCATGGCTAGGGGACTTATTGCTTATACTGAAATTGCTTATAATGATATGTGATGACTATGATGCTTGATGAGATAAAGGTTTTGGTTGCATCAACATCAAGATGCTTACCAAAATCTTCAAGTCGTCAGAGTTACATTTGAAAGTCTATGCGAAAGTCAACAATTACGCACGTAAGTCTAGATGAAGGTCAGTGATGCGGATGATCAGAAGAATTGACAAAAGTGGTATGAAAGTCAAAGTTATCTGTTAGAAAGTTCGCATGTTAATACACATTGTTATCCATTTAAACATAAGAAGGGGATGCTTTACATCTTTGTTCTTGATGATTCAAACATCAATTTGGGAGATTCTGCATCTCAATTTCATCTACAGTAAAGCATTTGCGATCCACAAGTGGTGGTATTAGAGTGACAATGCTAATTTGAAGATTTTTCTGCTTCAACTTCTCGATTTTGTGCTACAATTCGTGACCAGAATTTCAACAACAAAAAGTTTCCGATTTAAATGTTTCGAGAAGTCAAAGTTGTGATTTGATGATTCAAGATATATACATACTATTGTGTGAATTGATTTGAATATCAAATTCATCTAAAATTCTTGTAAGTTGTTTTCATTTCTTCTCTTATCTAGTTGTTGGATTATATCACATTTTCTGTTCGAATTTAAAAATTAATTGAGATTCAAGAAATAGGAAGTTGCGAGACATCAAACGTTATTGCATTGGGAAGATTTGACGGCATCACACAACTATGCGTTTCAAAGAGTCAATTCATCTTTGCATTTAAACCGATTCAAAGTATTGATTAGAATTCTGTTGGGAAGTCTAACACAGGCTATGAAGAACAGGGTGATTGTATGATGAAGAATAATTCAACTTCATGCCGTTTGGATCGGGAGCTTCTCAGCGCACGTTGCCATGCACACATGCTTATTGTTTTAAAGTATTATTTATTTTTCGAATAAGTAGCTAACGACTACTCTGTTGAGTAGTTCTAGTCTCTAGGGTGGGTTGTTTCTATTTTTCAGTTAGACTTTTTTAGTAATTATATCCATCTCCATTCCATGTAATCGATGCATCAGTTTATAGTTATCAATAATAAAAAAGCTTCTGATTGTTATTCAAGTATTTGCAGCCCCATTATTAATGTTAGTTGAGTTCCAAATATTAACAAATTGGTATTAGAGCTCAGCTTGTGTTTATCGATCCATTATTCAAGTTCCTCTATTGCTACTATGGCCTAACCTACTGTACCCTCAAACCCCCAGTGCTCCTCCCATACCCGTCTTCAAAGGGGAAGGTTATGAACACTAGAGTTTGCGTATGAAAACAATTTTGAGATCCAAAGACATCTAGGAAGTTGTGTTTCTGGGCATCACTGCCGCAGGAGATGGTGCTGTCGACAATCGAGGAACAAAGAAGAAAGATGCCCAAGCAATGACTATCATTCAACAAGGTGTCCATGATAGTCTTTTCTCTCAAATTGCTGATGTAGATTCAGCTAAAGAAACGTGGGATACTTTGCGTGTGGGATTCCAAGGTGATTCTCAAGTGCAATCCGTGAAGCTTCAAGGGCTTCGTAGAGCCTTTGAAAATCTGTTCATGAAAGATGATGAAAATGTGGGCGATTATTTCTCACGGGTGATTAACAATGTCGGACAACAAAGATCGTTCAGTGAAGAACTCACCGACCAAAAGGTGGTCGAAAAATTGCTTAGGATCCTCTCTCCTAAGTTTGATTATGTGATACCATCTATTGAGGTGGTATATGATTCAACCGACATCACTCCTGTAAAGCTTATGGGTCTCTTGCAGTCCCAAGAAGAAAGAATGAAGAGTCGAAGCTCTCTTGATGGTTCTGTTAAACCAACAAAGCGCCAAGAGGAGCAAGCTTTACAGATGTATCAAGATCAAAGACCTGTTCGTGGGAGAGGATGTAGTCGAGCTCCCGTACGAGGACGAGTATCTGGACGAGGTAGAGGTGTTCTTGACAAGTGCAAGGTTCCTTAATATTTTTGTGCAAGAAGTTTGGACACTTTAAAAAAAGGATTGTTGGTATAACAATGAGGATCAAGTTAATGTGGCAGATAATAAAGACAATCATGAACAAGAAGAGCCAACCGATGATCAACATCCGATGATCAACATCCGATGATCAACATCCTACTCATGGCATCCACCGATGCTCCCTCCGGTAACTTTAATCATTTGAGGTTTATCGATTTGGGATGCTCTAATCATATGACAGGTACCAAAGACAGCTTTGTTACTCTTGATAAGTCATTTAAGCTGGGAGTTCGTTTGGGTGACTGGAAGAAACTCCATATTGAAGGAAAGGGCACGCTGAAAAAGTCGAACGAGTGATCACACATTTAAGCTTTTGGAGAATGTTTAGTATGCTCCAAAACTCAAATACAACCTTTTCAGTGTTGGCCAACCGATGAGAAAGGGTTATGATTTACGTTTTCCAAGTGATAAGTGTGTTATCATGAATAAAGATACGAGCAAAGCACTTATCACGGTAACGGTGGCGAGCAACATGTTCATATTCGATGCCACAAGTCTCATCTCAGTACCCGACTTATTTGCTTGTAATTCAAAGGCATACAGATGGCATTGCAGGTATGGCCATCTTCACTTTAATGGGCTTAAGCGACTTCATGACAAAGATATGGTGGTGGGCCTTCCGAAGATTCATGAGTCAGTCTTCTATGAAGCATGCGTAACTGGAAAGTAAGCTATTTTCAGGCTTCATCATGGCATGCATAATCTAAACTTGAACTAGTCCATACAGAATTGTGTGTGGTCCCATGCATGTTCCAAGCCTATGTAATAATTTATACTATTTACTTTTCATTGATGATTTGACAAGAATGTGTTGGGTTTACTTTCTTACTAACAAAAGTGATGCTTTTATGAAGTTTAAATCATTTAAAGCTTTAGTTAAAAATGAGTGTGGGACTTCCACTAAAACTCTAAAATCATGGAGGCGAATTTTGTTTTCAAGAATTTGATGCATACTTTGAGCAGAGTGGAATAAAAAGGAAGTTAACGTACCTTACACTCCACAACATAACGAGGTTGTGGAGAGAAAAAAATCATACTGTAATGAATCTAGCTTGAAACATGCTTCAAGAGAAAGAGCTGCCTAACTACCTTTGGGCAGAAGTGGTTGCCACAACCATGTATATTATCAACCGATCACCTACTTGCTAATCGAACTCCGGTGGAAGCTTGATTTGGTAAAAAACTTGTGGTATCACACTTAAAGATATTCTGATGTGTAGCATATGGGTTAATACCCTCTCAATTTAGAAGAAAGCTAGATAACAAGTTTGAGAAGAATATCTTTAATGGATACTCTGCACAGAGTAAAAGTTATTGATTGTTTAACCTAACTACTAAAAAATTCTCTACAAAGAGAGATGTATTATTCCTTGAGGATACTAAATGGTCTTGGAGCAACAAACTACCCATCAAATAAAGCCTATCACTTTACAGATCCTTTTCCATGTGAAACTGAACATAGTGCTCCAACTAGTACAAGTACAACACCTACCCCTAGTCCCATTGAGTCAACTCCTACCACCTTGTCTCCATCAAAGCTCACACCTACTCAACCTACTCCAACCCATGAAACTATCATACAAAACAGTACACAACCTTCTACCTCATCCCATCAAACCGTTGAACCCTCTAGGAGGGTAAAACCACCCTCATGGTTCTAAGATTACTACTCAGGTGAAGGTCTATCAGATG
>BJCO01826166.1:0-10118 GCA_018326465.1 Flaveria floridana | reverse complement strand
GATGATGATGATGATGATGATGATGATGATGATGATGATGATCATGATCATGATGATGATGATGATGATGATGACGATGACGACGATGATGATGACGATGACGATGATGATGACGATGAAGACGATGACGATGATGACGAGGAAGATGATTATGATGATGATGATGATGACGATGATGACGATGATGAGGATGATGACGACGATGATGACGATAATGACGATGATGACGGTGATGACGATGATGACGATGAACAACGTGTTACGGGGAATAGGGCTAGGACTACTGAAACGTCACATGAAGAGCCCGAGATCTATCACTAGGAAGGTGGTGATGAGAGTGCGAACTTGAGGGCCTCGATGAAAGAGAAAGTAGTAGAGGAGGTCCATCAAGTCATGTAGACGATTCTGCAGTCTGTGGTGACTGAAGTTATTAAGGCTATGCGGGAGGATGAAAGGAAGGAAAGGAGGAAGACCACTGGGGGAGGAGAAAGAGAACAACCAGAGACTGAGATAGTTGTCTCTAGTGAGGAGGAGGAAGAAGAATGTGTGCAGGAAGCTGCACGGGTTTGTAACTACGGGGCATTTCAAAGATGCAAGCCCCTAACGTTCGATGGCAATGGTAATGCTACGGTTGCTCACCGCTGGGTGAGAGATATGGAGGCGGTGTTAGAGATTAGTGAGTGCAGGGAGGATCCAAAGGTAAAGATTGCCACTCACTCTTTCATTGTCTCGGCTCTGTGTTGGTGGGACAATATTGTCCAAGCCGAAGGCAGTAGGGCCATCAGGAGGATGAGATGAGGAGAGTTGAAGAAGCTGGTAATTGAGGAATTATGTCTTCACAGGGAACTCGTCAAGTTAGAGAGAGAGTTCCAACAGCTTGAGGCGGGCACCATGACACACCAACAAAACACCACTAAGTTTAATTATATCGCAAGACTAGTACCGGATCAGGTGATGCCGATGTCGAGGAAAATAAAGAAGTATATCCAAGGATTGCCGGCTGACATCCGCAGACATCTGATTGCTGCCCGGCCGGGTACCTTTCGGTCGGTGGTAGACCTGGCGGGTAGACTGTATGATGAAAGAGAGGAGTCGGTGGTGGTTGAGGTGAAGAAGATGGGTGGTGGTGACAGGAACTAGAGAAGGAAACGGTTTGGGGCGTGGTGGTTTCACCCCAAGCAACAAGAAGGCAAGGGTGGATGATCGACAGGTGATTTTAGCTGGTTCGGGGGTAAAGAGGTGCGGCAAGTATGGGAAGGAGCATGCTAGTGAGTTTAGGTTAGGGTTAAATGTATTCAAGTGTGGGAAGCCTGGTCATATTGCTAGAGATTTTAGGGTGTTGAGGTGCTATAATTTGGTGAAGAGGGACACGTGAGTAGGGATTGCAAGAAGCCAAGGGCCGAGAGTTCAGGGGTGTAGGAAAGGACAGAGAATTAGGGGTAGGGGGTAACTACTAGTGTTGGACCCTGAAAGGATCATATATGCGAATTCAAGAGATGGGTGATGGTTGTTCTGTTAGAAGATTCCCATAAGTTCAAGAAGAAATGTGGGTGAAGAAAAGAAGACAAGTGTTGGCTCTCTACATTTATCTATGCGGATGACTTAGGAACAAATACTGATAAGTGTTTGTTCTTCCGCATAAACAAATGCAAATAGCTAGGACAAATGCTGCAAGTATTTGTTCATCTGCATTGGTTAATGCGGATGCACTAAAAGAAATACTGCTAAGTGTTTGCTCATCCGGATTAGTTAATACGGATGATCAAACACTTAATGTTGTTGAAGAAACAAGAAATGCTGATGAAGCCGAGGCATCCGCATTAGTTAATGCGAATTTTCAACAACTAATGTGGTTCAAGACTTTTATACTTAGACTAGTATTCTGTATAGTTATCAGGGTAGTTTTGTCTTTTTATACAAGCTTTATGTCAGTCTATAAATAAAATAGAATATCCATCATATGTATGTTTTTCACCCACAAAGATGCCTAGTACTCAAGTTACGAGGTTCTGAGGTTGTCTTTTCACTATTCTTGAAAACCCTAGAACCCATTGTAACTTGTTTTTTCTACAATCAATATACCAGCATTTATGAGTACATTTACAGTATTAAATGTTCTTTGATTTAGTATTTCTGCTACTTAATCACTCACTCAACACCATATTCGATGCTTGTTGACTTAACATCAACAAAGAATATCATTCACGGACCCAGTCAATTGGTATTTGAGTTTTGGCTCTCGGATTCAACTTAAGATCTGCTTAGATCTTGGCTGAAAATCGATCGATCTTGTGATTGTGTTACTTTTTAACAAATCTCGGTTGTTAATGAGTATGCAGCTATAAAAACCTGAAAAACTTCATCTTCTTTCACTTTTCTGCTACAAGAACATACTGAAAATCATATGTATTATTCAGATATGTGATTGAACACAAACAAAATACACAAAAATCACCAAAACAAAAACAAAAAGGAACTGTTACTACAAGAAAGCCGTACTGCCTTCTACTGTTCATAAAATTCATCACATAAACTGATTACTGAAATCGTGGACTGTTTGGATTCTTGGACATAAAATCAATCGAAACCATATTCAAACATCTAAAATCAGTTTATAAACCATGGATTCTATTAACTTTTCTGAACTTGGTCATGCCTCTATACCTCCAATGCTTAAATACAAATATGAGTTTAAGTAATGGAAAATCAGGTTTAGGAACTATATTACAAAGGACCTTACATTCCAGTCTCACTGAATGCTGACCAAGCTGCACATTATAAGAGAGTCAGAATCCCGATTGAGGATCCACATCTTAATCTTGATGATGATAATTATAAGAAGATCAAGATTGATCTTAAAGCCTACTCGATACTAACTCAGGCTTTGCAGATGGATATACTCAAAAGGTTAGAGAAATACATCACTACAAAAGGTGTATGGGATGCACTTCAGATCATATGTGAAGGGAGCAGTGAGGTTACTGAGATTAATAAAGACAAACTGATTAATCAATATGAAACCTTCCATCATACCAAAGGAGAATCTATCTCAAAATAGCTTAATAGATTCGTCCAACTGGTAAATGATTTGGAGATAATGGGGGTCACCTACAAAGAAAAAGAGATGAACAAGAAGATGCTGCACAGTCTGCCTGAAAGCTGGAAGCAAAATATGACCATGCTGTAAAACACACTTAATCTAGAGAGCACAAGCTTAGACATCATGATAGCAAAGATTAAAGCTCTTGAACTGGATGAGAGAAGCAGAAACTTGAGTGGACCTCAAGTCATTGAGGCTTACAAATTTCCATTAGAAACCCATTCTGTAGAAAGCGCCTTTATTACTGAAGAGGATAATTTTCTGTTATCTAGAGATCAATCCAGATCCACTGGATTCATTGCTTCATCTCAACCACAAAAGCAATCTACCTCTAATTCATCCACTTCCATACCCACTAACATGCCTGTTGATCAGAAATCTAAAGAACAGAAGGCTACTTACAATGCCTTTGTTGCAAGTTTTGAAGCTTACTTGGGAAAAAGACTCATATCAGCTCATCTAATCCAAGAAAAAATGGAGGAAATGGATCCAGATGATGTTAAAGAAATGGATTTGCAATGGCAATTGGCCATGATTGCTATGAGAGCAAAGAAATTCTTCAGGAAAGGTAAAAAGCTTAGCTTGAATGAGAACAAAAAGCTTCGATATGACAAATCCAAGGTGATGTGTTTCAACTGTGGTATGACTGGCCATTTCTCAAGGGAATGTAATACACCCAAAAGAAACAACAACAACAACTACCAAAGAAGCTCACATAGTCAACCACACTCTCAATCAACTTCATCATCAGCTCCTCAATCAAGTCAACCAAGTCAGTTTCAGCATCAGCTTCATCATCAACCACCTCATCAAAGTCAGCACCAACTGACACAAGAAGCTCATGAAAACAACCAATGAAGCTCAAACGCCCTTATCATCAGACAAGATGGAGTATGTGACTGGAGTTTGTATGCAAAGGAAGTCAAACCTCAATTACAAAATCATGCACTCATGACTCATATCAATGATAGTCCCACTCCCATACCATCTGAGGTAAAAGCTAATATCTGTAGTGAAAATTGTGTCACTGAATTACAAGGGTACAAAGAACACAATCACAAATTGGCTGCTAAAATAAAAGAAGAAAAAGTAAAATCCGAAATGCTAAGACATGAAATGAAGAGCTTTGAAATCAAAATGAAGTCATTAATTTTAGATATTGAAAAATTGCATGATGAGAAGTATACTCTAGTAGCTAAGAATGAGAGGTTAACTGAACTGTTAACCAAAACAAAACCTGAACAATTAGCCACTGAAGTGAAATTTGAAAACTTTCAATTCTCTTATGCTAAGCTATAAGAGTTCCTTGACTCATAAAAGGAGCCTAAAGACATGACTAGAATTGGATATAATTCTTGACCACCACCATACAATGACAACTACACTATCATGCCTGAGCCTCTTACTTTGTCTGAACCAAATGAACCTAAATCTACTAAAACTAAAACACTAGTTTCACAGACAACAAATCCTCAAAACAACCTAAATGTGTACATTGAAACAAAATGAGTATAAAATCAAATTAGGTCACCCTATTAAGATAAATAAATACACAGACAAACATGTCAGTGTAAAGAAATAAAAGAGTCCAATCAAGGCCATCATTCCTATAGTGAAATTCATCCCAGAAAGACTCAAAGTAAAAAGAGATGCTAAATCGCCTTTTAAACATACTGCTAAAATCAAATCTGATTGCTACATTCTAAAACCATGATTTCAAATTCCTGAAGAATGGGTTATCTTGAAGACTCCATGGAAGAATAATACCTATGTCCTAAACCTTAATTCTGCACATCTCGAAGAAGAAACATGTCTTGTGTCCAAGGCATCGTTTGATGAGTCACAACTTTGGCATAGACGCTTAGGACATACAAAATTCAAAAACATGAACAGACTAGTCAAAGGAAACCATGTACTTGGTCTTCCTCAAAAAGAATTTCACTTCATTGACCACTGTTTAGCATTTCTCAAAGGAAAACAACACAAGTCATTTCATAAACCAAAGCTGGTGAACATAAACCAATACTCCATTGAAGTTACTTCATATGGATTTTTTGGACCAACTCATGTTATGAGCATTGGAAAGAAACAATATTGTTTGGTGATCATTGATGATTACTCATGCTTTACATGGGTTTTCTTCTTACTTCATAAAAACAAAGCATCACAGATAATAAAAGACTTTATCACTAAGATTGAAAACCAATTTGATCATAAAGTAAAATCAATCAGAAGTGATAATTGAATAGAATTCAAAATGAAGATCTGAGTTCATTTTGTACAACCAAAGGTATTGCGCATCAATTCAGTGCAGCTAGAACTTCTTAACAAAATAGGGTAGCTTAAAGGAGAAATAGAACACTGATTGAAGCAACATGAAAGATGCTAGTAGATGCTAAACTGCCTATTACCTTTTGGGTTGAGGCAGCCAACACAACCTGCTTTGTACAAAATCAAACTCTGATAGTCAAAGAAAGCAATAAGACACCTTATGAACTTATTTTTCTAAGAAAACCATTCATTGGATTTTTTAAGTCATTTGGTAGTCCTGTATCAATATTAAACACCCGAGATTATTTGGGAAAGTTTGCTCCAAAGTATAATGAGGGATTCTTTATAGGTTATCTCCTCAGCTTCAAAGGCTTTCAGAGTGTTTAATCCTAGATTGAAAATAATTGATGAATCAACCAATGTTCAATTCAAGGAACACTCCTTTACTAAATCAATCAATGGTCCCAATTGGTTGTTTGATATTGACTCATTTACTAGATCTTTTGATTAGTTCCACTTGTCATATGCTGGTAACTTACAATCAGCTGAATCTTCCAGAACAATAGCAAGGAGCGATGATTTTCCCATGATCCCTCCTAATTCTGTTGATCAACCAAATGAAGATGTTCTTTTACAAGTTGATCCTGTGAGACAAGCTCCATAACATCAAAGTGTTTCAACTGGAGCTGGTCCTAGTTCTATGCCAACTCCTTCAGTTGAACTATCAAATAAAGTGAGGAATCTAGCACAAGCTACTGTTCCAATTGAAACTGAGAGGAATGAAAATGATGACAGTGTTCAAAGTGCAGCAGATGCCCAAGCAGGAACCAATGAAACCTTTGATTACTTTCATCACTCTCCCATATCACAACCTGAAGGTGCCTCTTAACATGATGATCAGAATGTCTCCAACCATGATGTATCAATTGCTGGTGACTCCATTCCAACCACCAAGATACATAAGGATCATCTAGTGTCAAGCATAATTGGTGAACTAGATGAGCGGGTGACTACAAACAAGTCAAGTATTGCAAACATCTTTTTGTTTTCTTGCTTTCTATGTCAGACAGTACCCAAGAACGTAAAAGAAGCTCTTCAAGACAATAGCTGGATTGAGGCAATGCAGGAAAAGTTGCTCCAGTTCAAAAAACAAGAGGTATATCAACTGGTAGATCTGCCCGAAGGTCAATACCATATTTGTACCAGGTGGCCATACAGAAACAAGACTGATGATAGGGGCATTGTCATCAGAAACAAAAGAAAGATTAGTGGCACAGGGATACAGACAAGAAGAAGGCATAGATTATGATGAAGTGTATGCTCCTGTAGCCAGATTAGAAGCTATCAGAAATTTCCTTGCTTACTCTGCATCCATGAAATTCACAGTATATCAAATGGATGTGAAGTATACCTTTCTCTATGGCAAGATGGCTGAAGAAGTCTATGTGACTCAACCTCCAGGCTTTGAAGACCTTGATTTCCCTCACAGGGTATAAAAGCTTGACAAGCTTTGTATGGTCTTCATCAAGCACCATGAAAGTTGTATGAGACTCTATCATCTTTTCTACTCACAAATGGATATGAAAGCGGAAACATTGATCAGACTCTCTTTAGAATGAGAAAAGGAAAAGACATGTTGCTAGTCCAGATTTATGTGGATGATATCATCTTTGGCTCAACAAACAAACAACTCTGCAAAGATTTTTAAGACCTCTTGCATTCCAAGTTCAAAATGAGTACAATAGGAGAACTCACTTTTTTAGGAGTGCAAGTACAACAAACAGTAGATGGAATCTTCATCAATCAATCAAAATATGTGGAAACCATGCTGAAGAAGTTTCATTTTGCAGATAGTCAGTCTATCAGAACTCCTATTGATACCAAGATGAAGATAGGTCCAGATCTAGAAGGAAAATTAGTGGATCAGACTCATTACAGATCTATGATTAGATCACTCATGTATCTAACAACTAGTAGACCTGACATTATGTTTGGTATATGTGTTTGTGCCAGATGTCAAGCAGACCCCAAGGAATCTCATATGAATGCAGTCAAGAGGATATTTAGATATCTCAAGGGCCAGCGTGCACTTGGATTATGGTATCAAAAGGAAGGAGATTTCAATCTCTATGCATAAACTGACAGTGACTATGGAGGATGCAACTTCAATCGGAAGTCAACATCTGGCGGTTGTCAATTTCTTGGTCACAGACTGGTCTCCTGGTAGTGCGAGAAGCAGACAAATGTGTATGTTTCAATAGTAGAAGCTAAGTACATTGCAACATCAGCTTGTTACTCTCAAGTTCTCTGGATTCAAAACTAGATGCTTGATTATGGTTTTAAATTCTTGCACACACCAATTCATATTGACAACACAGCAACAATTTTCATAACAAATAATCTAGTTTAACTCTCAAAAACTAAATATATTGAAATTAGATATCATTTTTTAAGAGATTGTGCTGAAAAAGGGCTAATCAAATTGATACAGGTTCACAGTGATATTCAATTAGCTGATTTATTCACTAAGGCAATTGATCCTAGTAGATTTGAATTCTTAGTTCCATCAATTGGCATGATTGACCTTGAGTAAAAATCAAGACCAACAAAAACATTCAAAAATTCATAAAAATACAAAAAGATCTTATGTGACAACTCACCCGAAACTCAGTCGATTATTTTGTGCCAATGCAGTAGACCAGTAATGGAACACTCACCATGTAACGCAATTTTCAGGACAAAAATTCTTTCAACATGGGGATAATGTGACATCCGGTAATTTTCTGTTACCAAACTCTGTTAGTTCCGTTAGTTCCGTTAGATTTTGCATACACGTGTCGTGAACACACACTGATTATCGTTGAATGTTGGTGACTTAATAATAATTAACAATGATAAACTAATAATAATCTAATCAATAATGTGATTATTGTATGATGCTTATGTGTTTACGCAATTTAAATGTTAATTGTGAATTTTATCGTGTAACTTGGCAACGGGTTATATTTGATTCGTATATTTTGTGGTTAGTGCAAATAATATACATGATTATTATTATTAATTTATATGTTTGTTATTTTAGTTAAAAACCTTTTAAAAATATTGTTAAAATGGTTAGTTTTTATAAAATACAAATTACAAGGGTTTAAATGGTAATTACAATTAATTAATTAAAACAAAATCAACCCAACCATAGCCCCCATACCCTTGCAGCCGCGACTTCATCCCCACACACACATCATTCAAATTCAGCCCTAGAACATCCACAAAAGCATCAATTTTGGTTTATCTCAAGTACTACAACAAGTTAGAATCTTCAATTTCAAGCCAACTCACGTTTAAAGGTTAGATTTTGATAAGTTTTTCATGTTTTTGGTTGAGGGCCGAAACCCTAGTTCAAAATTGATGAATTGGATCTTAATTCTTTGTTGTTTGATGATGTTGTAATGTTAGTTAGATTAGATTGATGATAGTTTACGTCGATTATGCAAGAAAGCTATGATTTTGATGCGTTGTTCATAGGTTACTAATAATAGTAACTTTATTTGCATGAATATGGTGATTAGATGATGGATTGATGTTGTTAATGGGTTTATGATGATATATGGATGTTAGATTGATGATATGAATGCTAGAAACCTAAGAATGAATGTTGTGGTTCATAGATTACCAAAAGTAGAAACTTTTATTCATGAAGATTAATGAATTATGATGATTAGATATGATGATTACCAAAAGTAGAAGACAAGACTTGAGAATGATGAAGTGTATAAAGGCTGCGGATGGAAAGGTCTTTGTAAAGGAGAAAGACATCAAGGTGAGATGGAAAACTTACTTCGATAACTTTTTCAACATAAGGAACCCTAATCAACAGACCTAGATCGATAAAACAACGCAAACAACACAACAAAACAATTGTTATTGTAGAAGCATAACAGTCGACGAAGTTACAAGAGCCCTAAAGAAAATGGGACGGGCTAAGGCGGTGGGGCCAGACAACATACTGATTGAAGTGTGGAAGTGCCTGGGAGATGAGGGCCTGCAATGGCTAAGAGACTTATTCAACAATATCTTCAAGATCTGGAAGATGCCAGAGTAGTGGAGAAGCAATGTCATACTGCCCATATATAAGAAAAAAGGATATGTCCAATGTTGCGCAAACTACAGGGGAATAAAGCTACTGAGTCACATGATGAAACTATGGAAAAGAGTTATTGACACAAGAGTTAGACGCGAAACTCAGATAGCGATAAAGCAATTTGGATTTATGCCAGGACGCTCTACAACAGAAGCCATACACGTCATAAGGAGGAGAATGGAGAAATATAGAGAAAAGAAAAGGGACCTCCATATGGTATTCATTGATTTAGAAAAAGCCTATGATAGTGTTCCGCGCCAACTCATTTGGGAAAGTTTACGACTTAGAAGGGTACCAGAGAAGTATATCAAAATAATCTAGGATATGTATGACGGGGCAAAAACGTGTGTGTGATCACCAGTCAGAGACACATACTTCTTCCCGACTGAAGTGGGACTCCACCAGGGTTCGGCACTAAGCCCATTTCTCTTCACAGTAGTGTTGGATGAGATGACCAAGTCTACACAAGAGCCAGTCCCATGGTGCTTGCTGTTTGCAGATGATATTGTCTTAATATCTGTAACACCCGAAAGTTTGACTTCTCAGCATGTGATGCGACTGAGCTTCAGTCGCCTGTGATTTATGCGATTGAAGTTCAACCGCATGGCT
>BJCO01826053.1:5802-20090 GCA_018326465.1 Flaveria floridana | reverse complement strand
GACATCAGCTGACGTCATTCTTCCTATAAAAGGAAGATGACCTAATTATAACCGTGCCGAAACGTGTGATTCAATAGAAAATACCTTTTTGGCAGAATTGTTCTCTCTCTATAACTTTACTGTTACATGCAAAATCATTTGTGTTTTTGCGTGTTTGTCTAATTCTCGTGCTAAATCCGCTGCGAATACAACCTAATTGATCAAACTAGAGGCTTAGATCCTGTCAGTTTGATTCAAGTTGGAGAGCTGATGCAAAAGGTTAGAAGAATGTGGATTGAAGTTTGGAACTTAAGTCAGTGAGTTGATAAAGTAATCGATGTTACCAGTATCAACTGCATCACCAGAGATGGATGATGTTCCTGACTCAGGTTGCATAAACTCATTACCATCATTAGGAAGTGGTTATGATCCCTCTTGATCATATGAAACTGAATGATCTAAAGCTTGATTAGTTTGATCATTGCCATTGAATCTTATTGTTGAATCCCTGACAAATGAGAAGAATGGGTAATCTGGGCTTGAATCATCTGGGTCGTCAGAATCCGAATCCTCACTGAAAGATCCAAGATCTCCTCTAGAGCTCTTCTTATCTATAGAATCAAGAAAGTTAGATTGATTAAACAAGTTAGATTAAGATAGTTTGATAGTGAATCTAAATCAAATAATCAAGCAGGACCATTTGAAACTGATGGAAAGAAATTTTCCAAAAATTTACCATTGAATGTTTCAAGAATTATATTTGTCCTAGAGTTATAAACTCAATAGGATTTTTGAAACAGATGAGTATCCAACGAAAAATCCATTATCAGATTTTCCTTCAAATTTTCCTAACTGATCACTTGAATTAAGAATCATGACTGGAGAACCAAATGATTTTAGAAAATTTATATTTGGTTTCCTGCCAAACATTAACTCATAAGGAGTTTTCATTATATCTTTCACAATTAAGGTTCTATTCTGAATGAAGCACGCAGTTGATATAGCTTCATCCTAGAAAGTGATAGGAATCTTTGCATCGACTAACATAGAAGGAGCAGCTTCAATCAGTGTTCTATTTTTCCTTTTAGCAACTCCATTTTGTTAAGGAGTTCTAGGAGCACTGAACTGATGACCTATCCCTTTCTCTGCACAAAACATATCAATGTTAGCATTTTTGAATTCCGTTCCATAATCACTTCTTATTATTTTCACTTTGTGTTCTCGTTGATTTTCAACTTTAATGATAAATTCTTTTAGTAATTCAGCCGTTTTAGATTTAGTATGTAAAAAGAAAACCCATGAAAATCTTGTATAGTCATCAATGATAACTAGACAATATGATTTTCTTCCAATACTCTTGACGTTTATTGGTCCAAAGAGGTCCATGTGTAACATCTGTAGAGGTTTGGAATTTGAGTTTATCAGCTTGGTCTTATAAGACGCTCTGTGTTGTTTTCCCTTCAAACATGCTGAGCAATGATCAGTCGTTGCAAACTTCTTGGATGGAAGTCCAATGACATGATTTTCTGCTACAAGCTTGTTCATGTTCTTGAAGTTGGAATGTCCGAGACGTCTATGCCAAAGCTGGGTTTCATCATTTGATGCTTTAGCAATTAGGCAAGTTGTTTCTGTTGAAGGATCGACTTGAAACATATCCAGCTTGTATACATCTTTATCCCTTTCAGCTTTAACAATTACCCAATCCTTGCTTATCTGAAAACCTGGCTTTAACACATAACAGAAAGAATCATCAAATAGAACAAAGTACGATTTATCATATATTTGGGATACACTTAAAAGATTAAAGTTCAACTGTCAATAGAAGTTGACTTTGTCGAAGCTTATTATCCCATTTGACACTGTTCCTTCTCCTGTTATTTTGCCACCAGCATCACCACCAAAGGCGACGTGTGTTCAATCCTTTAACTTAAACTCTTGTAACAAGGCAGGATTGCCTGTCATGTCCCGGCTACACCCGCTATCCACATAACACGTATTGAGTGGTCTTCTCGGACGTACTGACACAACAAGAAAATTAAGTTGAGATATCTACCCAAGCCGGATGGTCTTGGGTTTTCCATATTTGTCAACAATGGTAAAATGTTTAAAATGAAGATTATTTAAATCATGTTTATTCTTGATGAATTTACCAATCTTGTTATGAAAATTGTTTGGATTATTTTTGTGAACATTCATACCACTTGAGTGATCAATTTTAAAGAGTATTTATGACCAATATTTTTAATAGTCATTCTCACAGATCTTGGTATGAATTGTTCTTGCATAGTTTGTTTAGACCTCATATAATTGTTCTTTTGAGAAAATCTCAAACCTAAAGAGGGTTGGTTAGTTAATTGTTGAAATCCATCAGTTTGATGTCTCATATACTGAGTATTAACTTAACCTTTGCTCATGTTTGAATTGGCAAATCCTCTCATCGGTGAGCTCTTTCTAAAATAACAATTTTCAGTATTGTGAGTCTTCTCATCACAATAAGTACAGTATTGTTTAAAATAACAATCTGCTGTAGAATGACTTCTCATGTCATATATGTGACAGTATTTGTTGAAATAGTAGTTAGCAGTATTGTGATTTTTCATATCACATATTTCACAGTACCTTTGTGGAGATCTAAACAACTGCTTGTTAACTTTTGAAGTTGACGCTATATTTGATTCATTTTTAAATTTTGGCGTTAAGAAGTTAAATTGTTGTTTCTGATTTGTCAATTTTTGCTTTTGTGATAAATTACTTTTCATCTTTTTATCATTAACTTCCTTCTTTAACTCCTTAGGAACAAATCTTTTTGTAACAGCGGAAGTCTTAGAATCTGAACCCATTTTCACATCAAAGTGAGATTTGTTCACAGGACTTATCTTGTTTTGATGAAGAGCGTTCATGTTTAACAAACCAGCTGACACAAATTTTAACGGTTTGAGTTTAGTTGTCGGATTTGTTGGTTTGCTCGGATTTTCTGAATTTTTGTTTTGTTCAGTTTTGGTTTTTGATGATTTCTTTCTTCTTGTTTGATTCTTTGCTTTTGATGAACTTGGTTTAGTTTTAGATTGAACATCTTCAAATGAAGATTCTTTTTAATTATCTTTTTGTTTTAGATTAACAGAGTTTGAATCTTCTGATGTTCCTTCCTGAAGTTTAGATTTATTATTGCTTTGAACTTTCACTTCTTCTAATACAGAATGATTTTGATCAGAAGTGTTCTGTTTTGTCGGTTTAGGTTCAGAAGATTCAATCTTGATTGGATGACCATTTTTTATTTTTTCTTGATCATTTTCAACAAAAACTTTCACATTATCTTTTTCTTCTTTAGAATTCTTGTTTTTGTTCTGAAAGGCTTTGAGTTTATCCTTATTCTGAGGAGAATGGTCATATGTATTAAATTCTCTGGTAAAGTGTTTGTTATTGATTCAGGCATAGGTTCATAAGTGAATCCTAAACCTGCTTCCTGTTTATCTTTTCTCTCACTCACCAGTTTCTCAACTATCATTTTTGAACTTTTCACTTTAGCAAGATCCATTTGAGTAGCAGCATGTGCTATCTTTTGTTGTTCAAGATTTTTGGTCATCTCTTCCAATTGTTTAGACACAATTTCTAATTCCTTTATTGTTTTGTTCCATGATGTTTGAAGAGAGATGATATTTTGATCTGCTGTTTTATGGTCATATTTTAATTTTATATGAATAGCTTTGATAGTATTCAACATGTTCGAAGCATGATTTAGTGCACAGTTTTTCTCTCACTTCAGATGGTATTTTAGGAAATTTGTGAGATGAGGTTTCTAATTTTGAGGATGAAGTGTCAACCTTGGGTTGATCAGATTGTGCCATTAGAGCGACTTCATCTGTATCCTCCTTAGGATTATATTTGTCACTCCAATCCTAGTCATCTTCTTCATTCTCACCTTCCACCTATAGATCACTATTCTCTGACCAGTCCTCCCCCTGAATTTATGCAATAAGAGATAAACTTGAGGTTAGATCATTAGTGAACTGTTCAGAATATGCACTCCAATCATAACCATCTTTAATACTGACTACAAGAGCTTTCTTGGGCTCTTCAGCTGATTTTGATTCCTCTTTAGGCTCAGGCATAGGAAGACTTTGATAAGGCTTTTGGAAAGTCTTCTGAGCTTGTTGAAACCATTGATTGCCAGAAATTGATTGAGCATTTCCTCTATTATTCCTTGGAGCTTTGCATTCTCTGGAGAAATGTCCATAACTGTTGCAGTTAAAACACCTTGACTTTGACTTTTCAAAACCAACAGTAATGTTAGCACTGGGTTTGTACTTCCTGTTGACATATGAGTGTTTTTGTGTTTTGTATGCAATCATCACCATCTGCCAGTTTAAGTCCATCTCTTCAACATCTTTAGGATCCATCTTAAACAAATCCTTCAAAACAAGATCTAACTGAGTTAAATGGCTACCTTGATATGCTTGAAAACTAGCCATGAAAGCAGTGAAAGCAGTTTTAGACTCTTCATCCTCTAATAGGATGTTTATAACATATTTAACTTTGTTAGATTTAGAAGAGTTAGTTGATGGAGTCTCTGTTTGAACATTTGAACTCTGAGATTTAGGAGGAGATTGAGGATGAGACTGTGAGGTATAAGCAGGAACACTAGTGAATGATGAGTCAGTGAAGAATCCTGCTCCAACAAATAAGTCTCCCTCTTCTTCTGGAACCTTCTCACTCTTTGCCATGAATGCATTTTCAACAGAGTTTATAGGAGATGCAACAAACTGATATTGTGACATTGATGTTGCTCTATCATTGTTCCTGGAGCTTTCATCAATTTCAACAGACTCTATCTTGGCAATAAGTAAATCTAAATCCGTGGGGAACTTCTCAGTATGCTTTAGCAAAGTTACTGTTTGTTTCCATGAAGAGGGTAAAGCATTGAGTAGTTTGAGATTTAGATCATCAAGATCAGGCTTGATGCCAGCTGTTGACATCTTAGTAGTAAGCTGAACAAATCTGTTCATCATCTGATTTACTGTTTCACCAGACAAATGTTGAAACAGTTCTAACTGCCTTTTCAGCTCTTGTTTCTTGAGGTTTTGGATCTCTTTTCCTCCCTCACAGATGGTCTTTAAGGCTTTGTACATGGTATATCCAGTCTGATATCCATCTACCCTTGCAAGAACTTCCAAAGGTAGTCCTTTACACATCAAGGAGTATGCTTTGATGTCATTTTTGACCCTTTTCAAACCATCTCCTTGCAAACCATCTTCAGGGTAGGGTTCTTGAGAATCTTTAGTATATACAAAACCACTGTCAGGCCTATCAGTGGTTATTGGAATGTATGGTCCTTTTCAATTGATTTCCAAAGATTAGTGTCAATGGAATTCAAATGGTGTTTTAGTCTAAGTGACCAATTTTTGAAATCAGCTCTGTTTTTAAGTTTAGGAACTCTATTTTCTGAGTCCTTTGATTTCACCATCTTTATATTTTTGTTGATTTTTAAATTTTCTGATTTTTAAAATTTTTGATTTTTTAAAAAAATTTATAAGTATTAAGTAAAGATGCATCTGAACACTAAAGAAACGTCTCAACAGTTGAGAAACTTCTGAGTTTGAACAAGAACCGTCTAAGGGATTGCCTTAGAAAATTTTGCAAAACCGCCTAAATTAGAAACGTCTGAACAGTCACAATACGTCTACACAGTTGTCAGACGTCTGGGAGTTACAATCGTCCACACAGTTCTGATGCGTCTCAACAGGTATGATGCGTCTGGAATTACTTGAGCTCAAACAGTAGTAAAACTTCTCAACAGTTGTAAACCGTCTGCTTGAAAACTGCCTATCCAGTGGTAAACCGTCGGCACAGTGGTCAAACGTCTAAACACTTGGTAATTTTCAGTGATTTTCAACCCTCATGCCTCGCATTCATCATGTTCTTATGAATGTAACGAACTTAATTTTTCTAAAATCGATCAAAACTTGATGAAATGAATTGAAATCTTCCAATTAAGTAGGTTTAATGCCAATTAACAATCTTCTTTCTTCAATTTCTTTGATTACCAACAACAAATCAGTGAATCTTCCCAAATTTCAGTTCGACAAAGATGAGCACTTTTCGAACCAAATTTTGACTAATTCTCTTAAATTTGAATAATTTTACTACTAATTGTGGTTCAATTCATGTTTATGATGATTAAACGCAACTGAAAACCACAATATTTCAATTGAATTGCTAATCAATCACAGAATTAAGTGAATTTTGAGTTTTCAAAGTTCAACAAAAACTCAATTCACTTAACCAACAGCTCTGATACCATTTGATAGGATCAAATGTATAGATCTATGATGATATTAGCTAACAATTCGATGAAAACACATGCAAAGTAATCAAATCAAAGCATAATATCAACAAACTTCAAAGAGTTTATTGATAATAGCAAAGACAATTACAATGTGTGTAAGTAGCAGATTCGTCTATCTAACCTACACATGTCTAAGCTATATATACTGTCAATAAACAGAAAACCTACACATGTCTAAGCTATATATACTGTCAATAAACAGAAAAAGGAACTAACTAATTACAAGACTATTCCATTTACTATTACAGAAAGATAAAAAGACACATAGAGACAAAATGTTAATCTTTAAAGAAGTACTAACAAAAGATCACTTCCCTTTTCCTTTCATTAAACAAATGCTTGAGACATTATCTGGAAAAATGTTCTATTGTTTCCTGGATGGTTTCTCAGGTTATTTCCAAATTCCTATTGCTCCTGAAGATTAAGAGAAAATGACATTCACCTGTCCATATGATCGAACTTTCAATGGATGTTTTCCTGGATGACTTCTCCATCTTTAGATCTTATTTGAATAATGTTTTGAAAATCTGGAAAAGATGCTGGTTAGATGTGAGGATTCTAACCTTGTTTTGAATTGGGAAAAATGATATTTCATGGTTACTAAAGGAATAGTGTTAGGACATAAGATCTCTCGAGTAGGCCTTGAAGTCAATCATGCCAAAGTCAATTCCAAACTTCCACATCCCACGACTGTGAAAGATATCAGAAGTTTCCTAGGTCATGCAGGATTCTACCGTCATTTCATCAAATATTTCTTGAAAATCGCTCGACCAATGACTCAACTTCTTGAGAAAGAGTCATAATTCGTATTTTCTGACGAATGCACCAGTGCATTCAGTTTACTCAAGGAGAGATTGGTAACCGCTCCGATCATGGTTTTCCTAGATTGGACGCTACCACTTAAACTCATGTGCGACGCAAGCAATTTTACAGTAGGAGCCGTATTAGGACAAAGGAAAGACAAGCAATTCCACCCAATTCATTATGCGAGTAAAACCTTAAACGATGCACAAGAAAACTACACCACAACCGAGAAAGAGCTTCTTGCGGTAGTTTTTGCATTTGACAAATTTCGCTCGTATCTAATCCTTTCAAAAACAATCGTTTACACCGATCATGCAGCCCTTCGTTATCTGTTCAACAAACAAGATGCAAAACCAAGATTGATTCGTTGGATACTTCTGCTTCAAGAATTTGACATAGAAATTCGTGATGAGAAAGGAGCCAAAAATTTGGTGGCTGATCATCTCTCGCGTCTTGAAAATTCAAGTCCTTCACAGACTGAGAAATCCATAATAAACGACAATTTTTCCTCACGAATTCATTATGCACATCCAATCCTCAATCGATGAACATCCTTGGTTTGCCAATTTTACAAATTACTTGGCAAGCGGAATCTATCTCAAAGGAATGACTTATCAGCAAAGGAAGAAATTCTTTACGCGTACCAAGTATTACTATTGGGAAGAACCGTATCTGTTCAGAATCGATGCAGACCAACTTATTCGTAGATTCCTATACGGAAGTGAAGCGGAATAGATTCTAAGGCACTGTCATAAAGGACCCATATGAGGACATCTAGGAGCAACCCTTACAGCCAAAAAAGTATATGACTCTGGATTTTATTAGCCCACGATCTTCAAAGATGCTCATAACATGGTACGCACATGTGATGCATGTCGAAAAGCAACCAATATCTCTGCACGGGATGAGATTCCTCAGAAACCAGTTCAAGTATGCAAGGTATTTGATATATGTGGTATTGATTTCATGGGGTCATTCCTGGTTTCATTTGGCAATCGTTACATCTTGGTAGCAGTCGATTATAATTCAAAATGGGCTGAAGCTCAAGCCTTACCTATCAATGATGCCAGGAACGTTGTCAGATTCCTTAAGAAGCTATTCTCTCGTTTTGGTGTCCCTAAGGCTTTAATTAGTAGTCGAGGAACACATTTCTGCAACAACCAGCTCGAACAAATAATGGCCCGTTATGGAGTGCACCGTTGCTTTACAACTGCTTATATCCCACAAGTGAATGGGCAAGCCGAAGTCACTAACCGAGGCATCAAACAAATCCTTGAGAAAATCGTAGGTCAAAACCACAAGGACTGGTCTAACAAGCTAGATGATGCACTATGGGCTTTTTGAACAGCCTATAAGACTCCCATTGGCACAACATCGTTCAAACTAGTTTATGGGAAGTCATGTCATCTACCCGTGAAACTAGAGCACAAGGCTTTTTGGGAACTAAAAGTAGCAAACCCAGACCAAGACCTTGCAGGAAAGAATCGATTCCTACAAATTCACGAATTAGAGGAATTGAGTGAACAAGCATACGAAAACGCTAGGGTTTACAAAGAGAAGACAAGGAAATTCCATGATGCGCGATTAACGAACACAAAACGATTTCATGTGGGAGAACGTGTCATACTGTATAATTCTCGTGTGCACTTGTTTCCTGGAAAGCTGAAATCACGTTGGTCTGGACCTTACATGATTAAAAACGTGTTTCCGAATGGTGCCATTGAAATCGACAACCATGACGGTTTAAGTATCAAAGTAAATGGTTATCGTTTGAAACCATATAACGATGGACCAACCAAGATTCTCTCAGAGGAATTACACCTCTGCCCCGATGAAAATTAAGTGTGGGGAAGGATCGCGCCAAAGACCCAAAACTTAAATGCGGCACCTGTACATAGGTTTTTCTTACTTTGTTTTAACTTTTTAGGACCTCACAAGCACAAACATGGGGCCGTGCCCCATGAAGCACGCCCTCGTGCCTCTGACAAAAAGTTTCCACGACCTCCGCTGACGACTCTGGAACGTTGCAGGTCGAATTTAAGACGAGTTCTGACAAGCACGGGGCTATGCCTGTCCAAGCACGCCCTCGTGTTCAACTTTCATGATCTGTATATAAATACCACACTTGTTCTATTCTTTCATCACACCCATACCTACTTAAAAACGCCTGAAAAATGAAAGAATCAAGTCATGAAAGTTCAAGCTGGAATCCTACGAAGAAACCGCGTTCTTAAACGCAAGAGCCAACGACACAAGAATACTTCTTCAAGCTGCATGAATTAATCAAGTAAGTGATTGAAATGAACCTCGTCGCATCCCAACATCTAGCTGAACCTATACAAAAAGTTCAAGAAATGGGCGAGGAACTCGTTTCCACTTACCGTCAGCTTGCGGAACTTAGCAACCACACTTCTCACTATCCTATCCCGAACCCTCCACATTAAATGTGTGGAGGCTTCTTTTAGAAGCATTTCGTGATGTTCTAGGTGCGCTGATGCGCGATAAGGAGTCTGGTTTTGCAGTTCAGATTCTCGGCTTTTAACGTATTATGTAACCGTAGGACCCTAGGAAATGTAATTGTCAATTTAGCACGGGGGTGTGTTAATCAACTTTAGGACTATTTTCGTATCTTTCCTGATGATTTGGAAGTGATTAAATTTAACCGGGTAAATTGCATAACGCACAAAACTAAAAAACGAAACAACGAAAAACTGAAACTAGACAGCATAAGGGGAACACGCCCCCATGCCTATGGAGGCACGCCCCCGTGCTCGACAATGAATGACACCATACGACTTCTTTCAGCCCTTTGTCTTGTTCCCCATCAATTTTGCATGTTAAAAACCAAGCTCATTACCTGCAATGTTCGTATCCTATTCCATTTTCACCATAATTTCATTTTTCTTTCAACTTTTCAAGAAGTTCTTTCAAGAGTATTGATCAAGAGGTTAGTGTACTAATTTCTATGATTGTAATGGTCATTTACATGAAGTTTGGTGATTAGGTCTCTAAACAACCGAAATCCTAGCAATTATATGTAAAGACTTGTACTTAAACATATTATGGAATGATGAATGCTTTAAACCTTCTTTTTCATGTTTCTTCTTGAAGTTGATTAGTGTTAATTAGTATGTTTAGTTAGTTATTAGTATGTTTTCTTTTAATGTTAACAAGACTATCTTCATAATTAATGGTGAAATCATTGTTAATTATGTTCAAGTTACAAGAATTCACAAGTAGTGTTAACATTATATATATTTGAGTATCTTGAATTATTAACAAGTGCTTAAAATGCTAAACGTATAATCTTTGTTTTTTCAAGCAAGAAAATGTTAAACCCATGCTTCATCAAAGGTTTACAAACAAAACCACGTGTGCTCGAGTCAAAATTTCATATCTCAAAATGTCAACCGCACCCCCACGTTTCACAAGACGCACTCCCATGTTTAACAAACTTTTTCGTGGATGTCAAATTTTTACATGTTTTTAAACATGAGTTGAATGGTTTGGGTGTTATGTCTTGTGAAACCCATGATTATCACCAATGTCATGAAAGTGTTCCAGAAATTTATTTTGTATAGTTCAACTTATTTCTCAAATTTCAGGACCATGGATCATCCTTATTTGCAATTTGAAGGGAGCTGTGAGAGATGGTGTCATGATAGACTTCAAAGACTATTACAAAGGGTCGAAAGATCCCACTTGCAAGCAGATGAAGAAACGTTAGCGGCTGTCGGACAGCTCGAAGATATAATAATTTATTGAGTATTCCATGAAAGCGTATGTTTTTACAAAACAGACCTTCTATTTATGAAATAACTCTTGAATTTTTAGCATCTTTCAGATTTAACATGAAAGACTCTGACCCTTGGGATGAAAATGCAGTTTCATTTAGACTTGGTGGTCGTTGGCGTAAGACATCCATTGCCTTGTTCGGTGTCTATCTCAGTATCTATACGGAACAGGAAGTGAAGGAGGAAGCGATATCAGGAATGCCAATATACCATACCTTTCCATACGAGGAAAGTAAAGACACAGAGAGTGATACCATACGGAGAGCATTTTGGGAAAAAATTGGAACAAGGGGTTTCAACTCGAGTAAAACCAAGAGCAGCCAGATACGACACCCGTTGTTGCGATACATACATCAGTTACTTAGCCATTCCATAAAAGCTCGTGGTCAAAGCGAGGGAGTTGTTAATTTGAGGGACTTGTTCATTTTATATTGTATGGTTAACCAATTTCCATGTAATATTGGGTATTGGTTTTGTAATCTGTTTTCCAGGAATACGATTGCAGGTGCTCCAACACCCATGTTTGGAGGAAGCTGGATTCTGAACCTATACGAGAGCTATGGGTGTAGCACTGAGGGAAATGAAGGAGTGTTGCCAGGACTGTTGGACTTGAGCATTTGCATAAGTATGAACATGGTGACAAACATACCCAATGGGAAGCCAAGGTTTATGGATAAAAAGGGATAAATCTGGGACCCGACGGATCCCAAGGAAATCATCATGGACCTTGACATGCCGATACTGTCAGAAGGAGCTGACACCGGATCTTCAAGTTCACGCACTAGAGAATTCCCAACCATGTTAGACCTGTATGAATTGATCCAAACCACCAGCGACCATGCAAGGAGATCATTTGAATATGCCCAATAAGCCTTCAACGAGTCGAAAATCTGCATTCCCGAGGTGATGACCTGAGCAATGATGTAACTAACATCAGGAACCGAATGTATCATGAATGGGGGGATATCCCGCCACAAAGCCCTTGAAAACCGTATCACTTTCATGGTCCGGGCACAGTTGTTTTATGCCAATCTATCTTTTAATTTATGTCATTTTATTTTTTGTGTTTAGGATTTTAATGCTTTTAATAAATTAGTGACATTTCAGGTGATACCGAGCATTCTTTCAACTTGAGGGCAACCAAACATAAATGACAAACTCATCATTTTTAGGGGAGTTATTTCATTACCCTTCTTCAGTCTTAATATATTCATCATATTAAGGACAATGCGAATTTTAAGTGTGGGGATAGGGGGTAATGCATTTGACTTTGCTAAAAAGATCCAAATTTAAAAATTCTTTAAAAATATCACTTAACAATTATTTTTGTGACAAGAAACCAAAAATTAAAAACAATTTTTGATAAACCAAATTATAAATATACGTTGTTCGGAAATAAATAAGTAAATTAACGACATCCAAATAAACTTGAAAATGTTTTTTTTGTGATATCCTTAAAAGCAATAATCTTGTAAGAATATTTAATCATCTAAAATGAAACATTTTTACCCAATTTCATCCGTATGTGAGTTTATTTTTGAGACTTAAACAGCTTTTGCAAATTGCAATTCTACTTTCATTCCAGATTTAGTCAAGGGTGCCTTATGAAACGTGTAACTAGAACTTGCTTTGGGTATTCATTTCAAGACCTTAATTAGTATTCGTTACATACAAATTAGTTAGGCATTAGGAAACCTTAACCATTTAAGCCCCAACAATTTTTTTTTAATTTTTCTTACCCGAACGTCAACCTTATTTAGCCCCGTTTAGCTTAAACGTTTTTATTCTCAAACACCCGATCCACCAAGTCACTTAACCAAAAAGCCTTCAACAAAGCCCGTTTTTCATTAAAGACACGTCTTTGGCTTATTTAAAAAATAAAAAAGAGAGAAATTTGGTCTTTTACCGGCAGACCTAAAAGAACTGGAATGCATTCTTTTGAATTTTAATTTGCTTCGTTGCCTTCACCACATAAAACCAGGACTTCCCCCGGAAATCCGAAAACAAATTTTCAATCTCACATTCGACGCAAGAAAGAAATGGCAAAAAAAGGAACAAGTTCCGCCATTTTCTGGGATTTCAAAAAGTGCTATAAAGAGACTGGCGAAAAGATATGAAAGATGCCTGAATTATGGAAATTGGTCCCACAATGGAAAATGCAAAAAGAACCAAACCGAATCTCAATACGAATACACAACACTGATTCGATTGGGAGCTATTACACTTCAAGCCGAACGATCCTTAAGAAAGGAAAGTTTTGTGTATCTTCGGGTGAAAGACGAAGTAAGGTTTTTGAAAGTAAAATATGATCTTAACAATCTGACCTTGAACGAGTCCTCAAGTTATCAAATCCCTTCTAACTTCAAGTATTGTATAGGGAACCCTTTATTGCTTTCCTTGTAGTTTATGTTAGAAAAATAGGCCAAGATCGTTGTCTTTAGCAATTAGCCACTTTTTCCAAATATTCCATACCCGAGCCCGAGCCAAGTTACGACCCATCAAAGACCTAATGTTTTATGCAAGTAAATATCTAAGTAGGTGGAGATTTGATCCCTTAACAAGCATATGATATCACATGTATTCATATTAGGCAATTGAGTGCATTAGTCATACTTAATCTTAACTATGACTCCATATATTTAGCCGAGTGTGAGTGCAACTTATTAGCAGTGTGGATTTTTACATGATAATAATCTTTACTAACTAATCTATTGCTTGCTAGGATATCATTTTACACACGCTTAAAATGTTTATATTTGGATGAAATAATATTTACTTGCGTATTTCCCGAAGAATATATTTATTATTTGATTTATTTGGTTTTTGGTGGACTTGTCATCTTAAGTTATTTTTGCTTGAGGACAAGCAAAGTTCAAGTGTGGGGATGTTTGATGTGCTCCAAATTATACATAAAATCCTATCAATAGCACATCAATTATTCTTCAATATCTCCCTTAAAATGATGAGTATGTACTTAAAAATATTAAATTGTGTTTGCAGGTGTTTAAAAGGGCAAGTTGGACAAAAAAAGCATATTTGACAAGAAATTGAAGTAATCCGAGCTTTGGAGTCCAAGCATGGGGTCGTGCCTCATTAAGCACGCCCCTATGCCTTGCCTGAAACACACCCCCATGCTAAATTGACACACCCCCGTGTTTGGACATCTGACAGGATAAAAAGTATTGTCCCCTAAAAGCAAGCACGGGGCTCGGGAGGTGCTTGCTTTTAAGACCATTTTGGAGTCCAAGCATGGGGTCGTGCCTCTTCAAGACCATTTTGAGGCTCGGGAGGTGCATACAACACTTGGAAGAAGCTCGGGATTGTCTAAACATCATCCGTTGTGGATCACCGGTTTGATTGTTCCATTT
>BJCO01825913.1:0-10122 GCA_018326465.1 Flaveria floridana | reverse complement strand
ACACACACAAATATATATATATATATATATATATATATATATATATATATGTATATATATATATATATATATATATATAAACAAAGAGTGTATAATAATACATGCATACAATAGTACACAGCAACGCATCAAAAGTACCAATAGACATGCATTAAACAAGCATTTAAATAAAAGCACCTTCGTGTATTCTAGACATATAGCACCCAACAAATGTATACCAGATAACACAAACAAAAAGTCGGAAATAATACGCACATGCCAACAAACACTTAAATAACCATTAGCTAACAACATATGACACATAACAGCACATACAAAATAAAAGAGAATACAAAGACGCAGGAGATGTAGCTAACCTCAACACCCAATTACAGACAACCTGATAGCAAAAACCACAAACTAAAATGATATCGTCCCATCACATACCTATTCTATGCGACCTCCTAGAAATCCCTTCCCTTTATCCTACATCTCAAAATAATGTATAACAATAACATGTCATCACGCACAACCTTCTAGAAATGCCAACAAACACTTGAATAACCACTAGCAACAACATATGACCATACAACAACACAGAAAACAAAAGAGAATATAGAGACGCATGAGAAATCGATAACATATACACCCATCAACAGACAACCTAATAGCAAAAACCACAAGCCAAAATGATAACGTCCCATCCCATACCTATCCTATGCGACCTTCTAGAAATCCCTAGCTTTTATCCTACGTTTCCAAACATATAATATACAACAAGAACATGTCAACACGCACAACCTTTTAGAAATTTAAGTCCAGAATCGATATAGAAAACAAGATCCGGAATAACTTTCTAAAGACTTTATTAGCAACAAGAAAATCACTCAAAACTTGATTACAAGCATCTACCATAATTCGTTATTTATAGCTAACCTATTATATCTTTTAATAACAAACTAATGCTATTAATTAGGATTATATCCAAACTTGATATTATCCTTTTATTTAAATCATCCTTATCACCAACTTGTGATAGATGAGAATTAATTTCCCAACAGAAATGAACACGACTCTTTTTCAAGACACGTAGACCTTCCTCTTCAGCAGGACGCATAAAGACATGACAAACTCATTCTCCCAGATCTCATTCCCGACTTGATCTCATTCCATCTCTCATTTAAGTTTTCTGATCAAATTAAACCCAAGAAAGAAGAAAGAAGTCTTTAACACAAAAACTAGCATCTCTGAGGTTTCACCACATCATTAACTTAAAACACAAACTATACTTTATCTTACACTCTAGTCTATGGGATGTAACATAAAAACCCCAAACCCAAACCCTAACCCGAAACCCAAAAACCCCCCTCTCCCGGTTTATCGATAAGTAGATCACCCCTCTACAACAACCTTGCGCTCAATCTCCGTTGGATCATCAATGGGAATTAGTCTTTCTTCTGTAGGGGTGTGGGTAGGTGGGGCCTGAGAAGAAGTTGCAGATTGCCCTACAACAGGGTGAGGGTGTGGGTGTCCAGTCTCACTTGTATCTTTGGGTTCTGAACATGGTACAACTCCTTTAAGCACATTCTGCCATTCCAATTGAATTCCATGAGCATTAGCATCAGCCATTATTATCTCTTCATCCTTAATGGGATCACAATTCAAATCCAACTGTTGCCCTCCTTTGTCATTGCTATCACCCACCTCCATTTCAATGCCATCCCTGTCACTGATCTTGATTCCACTTCCGCCAGGTGCTACCACCCCATTATTAAGAGCCAACAATGACTTCTGGGCCATTTCCGCCTCCCTATCCGACAACCTTTTTTTCTTTCGGAGCATTAATGTTTTGAAACGGCGTCTGACTGTCAGACAGACATTGCAGAAGCAATTTGGTTTGTGTTTTCCTTTACCGCTTGGGGGTTGAATGCACACGATACAAGTGCACCCGGGCCTGTGGCGGGGGTGTCTTGTGGTGGCACTTGCTGATGATTCACCAAATTCCCCTAAGGTTTCTCCTAACACTGCTGCAGTAGCTAATGCATCCAGCCCAGATGGCTCTTCTTCTTCTTCAACCACTTTTCCTTCTGAAAGTTTTCGCTTTTTAAAATCTGGAAATTAACAAAAGCATCATCATATGTTATTTCAAAATATATAACAGAGTTGGCAATTTTGACCAATTTACTTATAAATGATAACAAACGAGTTCAAAAAGCTTGGTTTAAAAGAAAATGTGTCAAGTTGGCCAAAAGTCACCTTGTGTACTTTTAAATGGATAAAACCTCCAAATTTATTTTATTCCAAAAATCAATAGAAATAATATGATATTTGTAATCATATCTTAGATGCTAATTGTTCATAAAATTTTAAGATATTGGACAAAAAGTTATCAGTGTCAAAACGAATCAGGGATGGGCCAAAATGTAGATGTTAATAACCGAATATGACTAATCACACAAAAATTTATTTTATTCCAAAAATCAATAGAAATAATATGATATTTGTAATCATATCTTAGATGCTAATTGTTCATAAAATTTTAAGATATTGGACAAAAAGTTATCAGTGTCAAAACGAATCAGGGATGGGCCAAAATGTAGATGTTAATAACCGAATATGACTAATCACACAAAAATTTATTTTATTCCAAAAATCAATAGAAATAATATGATATTTGTAATCATATCTTAGATGCTAATTGTTCATAAAATTTTAAGATATTGGACAAAAAGTTATCAGTGTCAAAACGAATCAGGGATGGGCCAAAATGTAGATGTTAATAACCGAATATGACTAATCACACAAGGCGTGAACATTAAATCATGACCAAGGAATTACTTCTTGTCGAGACCATACTAAATTCAACATCAAAAATAAAAATGCAAACTATCAGACATATTGGATTCATACCCTTGCCAAATTTGAAAATTCGTTCCAAATCCTTTGTGCGTATCTCATCCGGAGCCGAACATGAAGCCCTGTAGGATGCCACATACAAAAAAAAAAAGAAAGAAATTAAATTCTATTATCTTAAAGTAGTTTGCACGTGAGTTAAAACCTTATAATAGTTGATTCCCAATATATTACCTGTCTGCATCTGAAACATTATCAGAGCATGTCCATTTTGGAGAAAGAAGAACATCAGGAGGTAACCTCCGCCATTTGGAGCAATCATCGCACTGAACCCATTGTTCTTGTGAACTAGACCACAATCAATAAAAGTTCAAGTTATGTTTTATCTTTAACGGGACAAACAGGTAAAAATAAAAATAGCTAATAGGAAACATGCAAAAGTCACCCAATTTAAATGCATAAAACGTCCTAAACCGTTTTATTCAATAAGTTATATTATTGTTGAACCAATATAAATTTAGTAATCATATTCAAAACATTAACTTCCTACACAATATTATAAAGCATAAAGACAAATGATTTGCTACAATGTATCTTCCAACACAAGTGGTTCAATAATATTTAAAGAAAAAAATTACCCAGATTCATGCACAGTGAAAATGGTCTTCTTGCCAAATACAGGTGGTTCCTGAAATAAAAAAGAAAAGAGAAGGTTGATCCAAGGAGCACATGAAGATATATAAAAATAGTAAAGAGTGTGACATCATGCTTACATCATATTCTTCAATTTCACAATTTCCAATCATGGATATAGTTGGTTTACAAGTAGGCGCCGGGCGGAGCAACTCATGTGCTTCTTCCCATGTCACTTTCAGCTCCTGAGCATCTTCACCCTGCATAAGCAACCTCTTGTTTTTTAATCCAATGTTACGATTCTTCTTTTTTTCTTGGATTAATGTTTTTTGATCCCCGTTAGCCATGACTTCATGCTCGGCACTTTTCTGCTAATCAAGTGTAACTCACTTAGCAAAAGTGAAATCAAGTAATGAAGGAAAAAAAAAGTTCAAAATGCCATCAATATCAATGAGGAAGAACCGATGAAAAAGCACATACTATGGCCAGATTTCCATTCCCGCTAGAAGTTCCATCAACACCACCATTAGCAGCGGGCATTTCGCCTTCCTGCTTGTTTTTCATATAGTTCTAGTCAGTAACATGACGCACATACCCTCCACACACACATGTTTGTGCGTGCGTGCATGCGTGTGTGTGTGTGTTTTTTTTTTTTTTTTTTTTTTTTTTTTTTTTTTTTTTTTTTTTTGGGGGGGGGGGGGGGGACACCATTCAACTTAAATGGATTTAAAAGAAGCTTTGTTGGCTTTCGACTCATTCACAATTTAGCTATAACATTTACTTGACCTGTTTCAGATAAAATATAACCGGTCTAACTACTATATGTACAAGAAAGATGTTTTATTGGTGGTATGAAAGAAAAAGCAGTCATTTTACTCCTTTTTTAGGAAACAGACATATAGTTGGTATACATCAAGAGAAAAGGGCACACATAAAAAGGAACTAGACAAAAATATATAGTGCACAAAAAATAATGCAGCAAAATGTCACCTGCGTGTCTGCAGAAACCGTTGCCTTTCGACAACCTATAACAAGCTTTTCTCCTGGATCTAGTCGACTAAATATAACTGCCGAAATTTTTCGAAAGTAAATAAGAAGAAGAATAATCATATGAAGCAGAAGAATTATATAGAATCATTATATTTACTGGTATAATCATGAAGAGCACAATTTCCCCCCTTCTAATCTTCAAAATCATTTAGCACTCAACAAAATATTATGTTAGAACGTTTTGGATTTAACTCAATTATACACTCTTGACTCAAAATGAACCCCAGATTAGGGTTTGCTTTAATTTTCAGTTTTCTTCTTGGTAACTTTGATGAACTATCAGAAATATCATATTATATCTTTGTGCATATTATTATTCCTATCATTTAATATAAATGTCCACTGTCCACATATATGTATTAATATGCAAGGCACCCACTTATAATAAGTTTAAACTATTAAAGATATATCATTAAACATGTCATAGAAAAAAGGATACCTGTGTCCCCAGCTTGCAGTTGCATATTCTGTATGCAAGGGGTTACACCCTCTAAAACATACATACGACTGTTATTATTGGGCCAAAATCGGAACTGAAACATCCATTCTTTCCCCTTTATATCCTGAATTCTTATTGGTAAACCTTCCGATTGATTAATAGCAGGAAAATATGCCTGCAAAATATTTATAATTATGAATGTGGAGCAAAGTGCAAAAGATACATAAGAAACAGGAAAAAGAGAACCTACTTCGGCACATGCTTTAGGCAGGACCAACCGACCAATTCTGCCAGCATCACTTGCACTCAGAACCTTCTCAAATAATGGAGTAATACTGCAGTTGGACTTCAAGCTACAAACTAAGATTAAGGAAAAACATTGTTTTTCCATATATGTAACACTCAATACTTTCTTTCAGGTTGGTGACAGGGACAACTATTTCAATTTATACACAAGATTTCCTGCATTCTTAAAAGATACTACAAAAATAGTTTTAAATGGACGTTCTTTACCCAACAAGTGGCACTTAACCCTACACACATAATAGTGAAGTATTATACAATTACCAAATGTCATAGGCCCTTTATAAAAATCAAATCTTTCGGTTATAAGAATACAACTAGTGTTGTAATTATTCTAACTGACAATTTACCTTGAAATCTCACAACCTCAGTTCTAAGGATAGATTTTGTGTTGTAGTATGTACAAGCACAAGAAACCAAAAAGTTAGTGCTTCAGAAATTTATTAGATCAGTTCATATTTATTTGTAAGGATAAGTCTTATTAGTATATTTGCTAGATAATTATTAGTGTTTGAATGTGATGGCCACCCAAGTATTTAACTTCATTAAGGTCACCCATATACTGAAACTATTTTATTGACCACCCAAGTACGTATCAGGTTTCATTTATACCAAATCCGGCTAGAAACATGCCCGAATATTATATAATTACGAAAACACTAGTTTGTTATACATTGAATCATTGCTTTTGATGGCTTGGTACGATAATTGTTTTTTCAACAATTCAAAGGGGTGTTTTCATCAGTAGGTGTTTTTGCCATATTTTGTATATGGAACTTGAGTGACCTATAGAGTAGTTTCAATACATGGGTGTCCTAAGTTTGGGTTCTTAGTTATAGAGTTACAAAAATAGGAATTAGAACTACCAAATATGCTGAATTTTAGTTTCTAAAAATAATAAAGAAACAAATTTCACACCATAGGAGAGCTGATTGACCTCACTAGCTTTGATCAAAACTACTTAGTTTGTTTAATTAGCGTTTTCTTGGATGTTAAACTTACTCAAACATGACAAAATCTTGAACAAAACATCATTTAGACCTCTATGGACAAAAGAACTTCAAAGGGAAGACAAAAATAAATGCAAAAAATATAATTATATAAACATAAATAACTTAGGATACTCCCCGGATATCTGCAGCAGTTCTTGGTCAGTTATCTTAGGCCAATACCTTGGAAGTAACTGATTGCGACCTCTACCTTCACCAGGTGGTCTTGCAACTCTATTATCTGTAACAATCCCTTTATTTGATTGTGAACGTATACTAACCCCAGATTTAGGCGGTTTTGGAAATGAAATGCGGGACCTTTGCCCTTGTTTGAAAGAAGGAACTTTTTCAGGCTCCACAGGGCCATTAGAATTGGGATTTACCAAAGACTTTGTATTAACATGGGGATTACCAAGAGAATAATTTAAAGATGGCTGAGGCTTAGAATCATAGAATGATTTAAAACCTAAATCTGTTCTACCATTATCAAATAAAGATGATGAATTTTGGAAGATTGTTCCAACGTCTTTATTTGATTGAATCCCAATGTTCAATTCTGAAGAAAGACGGGGTTCATCTTGTTTAAATTGGTGACCAAGGGATGAAGTTGAAGGAGTGGGTTGATGTTTGTCTACAGCTTCAGTCAACTGTGTGAGTGTTCCTTTATCAACAGTAGCACCATTATTCATACGATTGCCAATGACAGGACGCCAAGTGGCAGCAAACGGAATGAATCCATTTGGAGGGTCATTAGAGTGGCTCTGCATTAACAATTGTTTTTCTAAAAACTGAGAAATCAAGTATAAGATAGCAAACTCATAATCCTTAGTACTTATAATCCTTCTCTATCTTCAAATTTTTTATGGAATCGCCATATAATGTTGAAATAATATTAGAGGTGAAAAATTGAGTAACTGGGTAACAGTCAACAGGATTAAGTCAACAATGTAACTTTTTAAGTAGGTTGAAATGTTATTTAGGTAAAATGATTCAAAGGTTTACTGCATTAAATTTATATTTATAAAGAATTGTACGTTTAATATGATTTGAAAATTATAGTTAATTTAATATTAATCTTTTTTTTAATAAATGACTTAAGAGCATGTTACCGACATGTTAACTTTTAGCCTAATTCGATTTTATTTTACCCATTTCACCTATTAGAGCATAACCCAAATTGACCCAATTATAAGTAATGGGTCATAACTGTCACTTCAGGGTCAGCAGAACCTTTGACATAGCTAATCATCACTGGTCATCGGAAAGACAGAAACTACACAAAATTTTAAATGGTGAACAATACAACGAAAATGTTAAATTTACCAGACATGATTTCATTTTGATTTAACTCTTATTTGATATACTTCAACTGCTCCACTACTAAACATAAGTTACAGAAATCTAAAGAATATATATGTGGTGGCATGATGGTTTTTAAACAGTTAAATCGCTAGTCCCCTTAGGTTTTACTGTAAAAATTTGATTACCTGTATTGGTTTACGGGCTTGTGTTCCCCTAGCTATAATGCATTTTATACATGATATTCCTCCCAAATCAAGGCATTCATGAAGATATTTTGAAACAACACATCCACAGTGAATAGGCTGCAATACAACACACGCTAATACTTAGTGGGTAATGGATGTTAAATTCTTAGAGATTCAAGAATACTGAACTGAAATTACCTTCTCACAGAACTTGCATTCCCTCCAACCAGGTTCATTCAGATGGAATCTTTCACAGTAGTTTACATGATCATAGACAGTTCTAGGGTCCACAAAGAGAAATAGGCCAAATTACAAGTTAACAAAAATAATAATTGTGGCCAAATGCACAAGGAATTGAAAAAATCATGTCAAAATGTGCAATGAAAGCAATAAAATGAGGTCGTGCAGCACGGGGATGAATGCTTGAGAAAATTATGTGTAAGAAAACCATTAAATATTAAAGGCCTTAAAGTGTAAAAAGCTAAAAGAGCAAATGGTCAACACAATTTGAGGCAAATGGGATGAAGAAGTCAGAGACACTTTTGATGGTTTTAGCTAGCTGCTATAATTGTCGATTAATGATAACTTGAGCAAGAAAGAAAAAGAACCATGCCACCAACATCTAAAAGACACGCATGAAAATATAAACCATTTTTAGAAATGGGAACTTATATGCAGAGAAATGTTTTGCTGATGCCACTGTCCATTCATTATAAAGAGAAATGTCTGAATCCAAAAGCCTCAATTCTAGTTAGGTGGTACTGTCTAGTTAGTTATCAATATGTTATTTTGCTACCAAATATCGTGTTACTGAAATGAAGTATATATCATGCACCACCCTATCCTGCTTTCTTAATCCTTATAAAGTTACATACATACCGCATAAAGCGAACAGCATTAGAAATATAAAAACCATGGATCACTCGACTGATCGACACTTCACACTCCTTTTGCTGATGGACATGAATGGTCCATTAATCTCCACAGATTACAACTCCCAACAACAACACACTATAATTAGCATGCAAATGACATCATACCACATACTATTATGCTACACTGGGCCATGTTACATGTCACTGCATGATGCTGTCATTACTCATTGTTATAAATAGCATATTTTTAAACCCATGGGACTGCATGAGCCCAATGACAATAATCAAATTCATTACACTATACATGCAAATCAATTCTCACTTTACAACAATGGTTTTCATAAAAATAATCCTAAATTTGGGGCAATTGATAGAATTGATCATCATGCAGTAGCAAATGTAATATTTGCAAGAAAAGCTCAAACTTTAGACACAAAAAGTCAAAAAACACAGATAATAGTAATAACCCTAAAATATTCATTACAGAGGAATTGATGTTATGATTACCATAAATCAGAATCCCAAAATGCCCTTGCAATAAACATCAATCTATGCAACAAATTACGTAAATTTCCCAAAACAGAAGGGTAAAATGGAGATAAAATTATCCATACCCGCAAGAATAGCAGAGAGTAGCGAAAACACCGGACTTCATGGCCCAACCTCTCTTCCATTGAGTCGTCGTCTTCGTCCCGCACAATTCGTTCATGCAAATCTTCAACGACGATGACATTTGACCCCCAAATTCCTCCAATTCAATCATCAGATCTCATAATCCTTAACCACGAGTACGAAATCAAAAACCCCTAATCAAAACCCTAAAAAAAACCCACAAATCAAACAACAGTACACGATCGAATCAATCAGAAATCGACCAAAAATTAAAGAAATAGAACGAAATTGACGAAATTGATCAAATCCCAAAAAACTTACAAGAAAACGCAATCGAAGCTAATAATCTACAACCACGTAACTACCCAGATCGAGATCGACTAAATTGAGCACACTGAAATGCACCCATGCACACACCCACCAAACCAAGGCAAATTACACACCTAACACACACACAAACACACGATACAGAACGATTGAAGAAGAAACAGAGTGTGTGGGTTGAAATCTGAGCGGAATTGGGTGGGTACGGTGGATGAGTAGTGGCAGCGGTGGTTGTGTAGTGCAGGTGGAGTTTATTCTGATGGTGGATTGATGAGTGAAGGTAAAAAAAGGGAATTTAATGGAGAGAAAGAGAGAGAGCGTGTGCATGCGAAGAGAAGATATACACAAAATGCATGCACGACACCACTTGAACACCACACATCATCACGAAGGTCAACATGAATTCCATCAATGGAAGAAACCCCCCTTCTTCTTCCCTAATTGCTGCTTACTCGTTAAAGATAATACATATACATATAACAATAATAATACTTGAAAGTTGAAAATTACATACGTGTTGGGGGATTTTTCTTTGATTTGGGATGTTTATAGAAAGGTTTCCGAATAAAGTGACACGA
>BJCO01825887.1:0-12739 GCA_018326465.1 Flaveria floridana | reverse complement strand
TTCCAGATATCAGGCTAAACCAAAAGTAAATCATCTTATCAGGGTTAAAAGGATATTCCGTTATCTGAAGGGTACTCCAACACTCGGGTTGTGGTATCCTCATGATGATGATTTTGAGCTTACAGCGTATAGTGACTTGGATTACGGTGGTTGCAAGATGAATTACAAGTCAACATCAGTGGGTTGTCAGTTCTTTGGAAGACGGTTAGTCACCTGGCTAAGAAGCAAACGTCTGTTGGTTTGTCAACATGTGAAGCTGAATACGTTGCTACTGCAAGTTGCTGCTCACAAATCATTTTGATTCAACAGCAAATGCGCAACTATGGTTTGCAATTTTCTAACACCACTATCTTTGTTGATAATTCTGCTGCGATTGGTGTAACTAAAAATCCAGTCCAACACCCTAAGACTAAACATATTGGTATTAAATATCACTTTATACGTGACTGTTTTGAAAAAGTAATTAATCGATGTGGTTAAAGTTAATACAGATTTTGAACGCGCCGACCTCTACACAAAAGCATTTGATAAACTCGGTTTTTATATTTATTAGAGGTAAATGGCGTGAAAAAGAAAAGTCATGTGATTCCAGAAGAATCGAGTTCATAGTCCGTCTTTCTATTTTATTTTAATTTTTCTTTATATTTAATTATTTCTGTCCTCAAAATCCAAAAACACAAAAAGATTTTCGGTTTTAGAATTTTAGGGGGAGATTAGTTTAGTTTTAGTAGGTATTTACTTAGAAAAAAAAGGAGGCGGGTAGATAGGCTGAAAGCAAATCAATCTATGAGATTGAGTCAAAACTATGGAAAATGATAGTACATAGGGAACTAATTGCTTGGGACTTAAAAAAAAGGACTAAAAAAATCAAAAGGCTAAAATTAAAATTTGAAGTCTACGATGTTTAATACAAATAAAGGAAAAATGATAGTACACTAGTCTGTTACTGAGGTTACATAGAGAAAGTAGACCTAGGGGTTGCTAGTCGATTATACAATGTGTCGGTAGATTCAACACAATAGACAAGTAGACTTCGTTGGTAAAACAATCTAAACTAAGCTGTTCAACAGGCTGTGGGTTTCCATCTTATCACTGATTAACACAATCAACTAGATTCCAATAAGGGGTGATGAGCAAAATAAACGCCACAAATGTGTGCGGACGACCATAAATTGAGCAAAGCACATGGAAAATTAGATAAACGCAATCAAACAAATTACTAATGTTGTTGGTGCGTTATGTGTAAAAGAAAAATGTGCTCTTACAAGAAGAGAGGTTGTGTGCCTCTCTGTTATGCGATGGCACTGACCTGAGGATAAGCACAACCTACATATTCTAGAACTCATTGTTGTTTGCTTCTCTCTACTATGCGATGGCACTGCCTAAGGCTTAGCATCTCTTTGAAAGCTCTTAGAATAGTTTCTTCTTGTCTTAAAACCCGTAGACCGCTCAAAAGTATCCTGAGTAATGTCGATTACCATATAAGTGTGGGATCCACAAACGTTTGTTGAAAAAATAAAATCTAATCACCAATGTGAGTTAAAAGTCTATGTATGGATTTAAGTGAACAACAATACTGACAATCGTCTTGGCTACAACTCCTGACAGTCAAAATCATTATGTGCTTCTCACAGCTCTAGTATGATTTCCTGTAAGTGCTTGTGACTCAGTGAGTAATAAGTATCATTACTTTAAACATATATCAAGGAGTCCCAAATGATTATGATACACCTGTATGATTCCATATGAATCTCTCCAGAGATGATAAAACTAAATTGAAGCTGTTCTACTCAGGGGGAGAAATCGGTTAAATGATACTTAAAAGGTTTCAACCCACCTCACACAAAAACACAAAAATATGTCTTGTTTTGGCTAATTTCAAGTTGCTTTTATGTTTTAGTTATTTTTTTGCATCAATGTCGAACTATGTAACAAAATGAACTCTGTGAATAATACCTTAAAAGGGTCACGTCTGAGGTGACCAAATTGTTTTTGAAGTGAAATGATCATATCTGAGATGATCAAGGTTTGAAAAGTAAAAGGGTCACGTCTGAGGTGACCAAACTCTGTAAATTAAAAGGATCACGTCTGAGGTGATCAAATGGTTTCTCGTTCAAAGGATCATGTCTGAGATGATCGGTGCTCATAATGTTATATCAATCAAAAGTGAAAACTGAAGGTTTGAAAAATATGAAGTCAGCTCATGAATATGAATCAATTGCACGATTGGATCATAAGTATGAACCAATCATACGATTGAATCATAAGAATGAGTCAATCCTACGATTGGACCATGAGATTGAGCCAGTCATACGATTGGACCATAAGATTGAGCCAGTCATACGATTGGACCATGAGTATGAGACAGTCATGCGATTGGACCACAAGACTGAGCCAATCGCACGATTGGAGAGATAAGACTGAGCGAGTCGTACGACTGAAGAGAGGAGTATGAGTCAGTCGCACGACTGAACCTCAGTCGCACGATTGAGCCATGCGTATGGGCCCAGTCGCACGACTGAAACCCAAAACAGTATAAATAGAGGCTCATTCGGTCGCAAATCTCTACTAGACTTCAAACTTTCCAAAACCCGCCTAAGCCCTCTTACTCTGTCAAAATTTCAAACTTTTGAGATTGTTCTCTGATTTGTGATCTAACCCTTAGCATACTCATCTACAGGTAATTGGCGATAGGCATCGGGACAAACAAGAACTCAAATCGAACCTAAATGACCAAAATCGTTCTAAATAATAACCGATTCACAAACCCTAAAATTGACTATATAAATGATTAAAAATGTCGATTTAAAGAAGGTTAGATGCTGTAGTGAGTCCCTGCAAACCATATGAACCTAAAAACGACGTCTAATTTGACTTGATAACAAGATTCATGATTATGGTGTCGTACAGGGGTCCATGCGAATGGACAGACTGATGAACTTCAGTTGCACGATTAAGCCAGTCGCTTGCTTCAATCGCACGATTGAACCAATCGGTGATTCAATCGCATGACTGACTGAACTGTATGGACTTGCACACGACTGAACTCAGTCACATGCTCAATCGTACGACTGAACCTAGTCGTATGGTTCAATCGCACGATTGAACCAGATTGGTCAAAATCTGTTCAAAGTCAAATCGTTTATCTATTATGAATGAAACTAATGTGTTTGTCCCTTGTATTGCAGAAATATGGCAGATAGATGGATGATGAGCACTAAGCACAATATGTGTGCTCATCTGGACCCCACATCCCGAAATGCTTCTGAGTTTACCGGGATCATAGCATTTCTTCGACGTTCGAGGATCTTCACTGCAATCTCTACACCATGTATACCGTATAGGTCAATCCAGCAGACGTTCTGGACGAACGCCATTGTTGATAGATCTACAGAGCCCTACTGCATTAGGAGCTCCATTTTTAGAGAAGATATCCAGATCAGCGAAGAGGATATCAGGCGAGTCTTGGACTTGGGTGACGATGGTGCACACCCAACCAAGCTGCATCCCCTGATGGTACGGGGATACTTCCTCAGGATCAAGTACGCCGGTGATATCAACGCGGCGTACTGAACAAGAGTAACATGTGCCCACAATTTAAGTATCTGGCACATGTGATCTTGAAGTGCATAGCCTTCTGGGGAGGAGGATTCGATGAGCTATCTGATCAGATTCAGAATGCTTATGTCGTGTTGGTGCTGAACCATCTGTTCAGCTTCTCACGGATGTTCTTTACCTATCTGGTAGAGAACATTAAGGCCAAGGGGAAAGAAGGGTTTTGCATGTACTCGAGGTTTCTTTAGATGATGATAGACGAAAAGCTTTCTCACCTTCCCAAGGAGAAGGACGATACAGTATCGTTGGAAGTAATGGACGACACCACCTTGGGAAGGATAATGGTCTACCGGGGGAAGTAGGTGAAGCCCCCAGTTAGGAGATTGTTCGGCCATCTGGCCAGGGAGGACTACGTGGTGCCAGCTCGTAAAAAGTGGCGTCACGATGACAGCAATTCAGATATTGAGCCAGTCATGGCTGCTGTTGACGAGGATAATGATGACGACGATGACGGTCAGGGTGGTGGAGATACAGGCCCTAGTGAACCAAGGGCCACTGACACTTCCACTAAGTCTCCACCACCCACACATGCTAGTTCCTCAGCTCCTGATGGATTGGAGCAGGCACCCATCCATCAGGACTTTCTTCCAGATGATGAAAACGAGGAGTCCGATTAGGAGCCCCTCACACGGACAGTTGGTAGTCGTGTAGTTGCTATCGACCGGGTATGGAGGCGGTTGGGGGACGCTGGGCTGGGGGAGAGAGTACTGATACTGCTGATCCTACCTACACTCCTCCCCAGCCAAGCCTAGGGGGAGCCCAGAGCTCAAAGGGCTCACGATTGAAGAGGATGGCTCAGCCACATGCCAAGAAGGCCAAAAGAAGATGTATAGTGTTGATGACCTCTTCTACCACAATAGCCACTACATCCACCATCCCTATTACACCTACCACCACCACAGCCACTACAACCACTACTCCTATTACACCTACCACCACCACTACAGCTACCACCACTCCACCCACTTCATCCATACCACCATAAACCACAACCACCACTACTCCCACATACACTACATCCACCACTCCACCCACCACATCACATGTCGGACCTTCCACCTCTTCACTACCACCACTGGGATCCTCTCTGCCCAACGTTGGGTTACAGGAACAGCTTGCTAGTCTCAACCGTCCGGTTCTGAAACTGCTTGCAACTGATGATATACGAGCGAACCAAATGACTCAGTTGATGGCTGTCAATGCTGAGCAGGGCAAGCTGATTGCCCTACTGACCGAGAGGACGGCAGCTCAGAGTCAACAGATTGTAGATCTGACTGATAAGGAAGCTGCCCTCGAGGGAGACTTGTCCAGAGCTCACCGTGCCTTAGCCACACAGAACGATCTTCTAATGACGTCGGTGTAGCGAATAGAGGATGTTAAGAGGAAGAACAAGAAGCTACGCCTAAGGCTAAAGGGCACAAAAGGCGAGCCTCTCAAGATTAGAGGTGATGGTGATGATGGTGACAATGGTGATGATGATGATGATGATGACGAGTCATCTGATGATGATGAGTCTGATGATGATGATGATGTCGAGGCAGAGGGAAGTGGAAAGGAAAGAAAGGGAGGTGATGAGGATGAGCCTGAAGGTGATGCATCTACATCAGCCTCAGATCCAGCGGCTCAGAAACGGAGGACAAAAAGATGTCAAGAATCAAGACCGTCCACCTCATCCTCTCAAGCTGAAGAGCCTAGTGACAAGGATAAGAGTAATGATTAGTTGTCTTAGCTTTTGATTATCTTTTGTACTTGAACTATGTATTACACTTATGTAATTAATGGTTATCAATGTTTATTAATGTAAATGAACTTATTACTATTATGTTTCTGTGGTTTTGAATGTTTAAACAAACAGATGAATCTCAACAGGCGGATGAGCATGACGTCGCACCCCTTCAGTACATCAAGACTCAACTAACAATGATTCTTAATTTGCAAGGGATTGTGCGACGATCTGTGACCTATACACCCGAGGAGGGAGAGATCATTCATGATCTCACAGACGAGCAGCTGGCTGATATGTTCAAACTCAACCCGGATGAGCTAGTCAAGGACGCTCCCAAGGTTGATGTCTTGAGTGATGAAGAGCTGCAGGGCATCGATGAGATCGATATAGAGGCACAGCATAAGAGTATCCACAGTACATTGACCAATAGGGAAATGTTATCCCCGATTTGAGTGAAACATTTGGCAGTGATACGTCTGGAGCTCTTGATGCTCAAGAGAAAGAGAAGGAGAAAGCAGAAGGGAAAGCCCAAGCTTCGAACATTGATGTTGACATCAAGAAAGCTGAATGGGTAGTTTGTTTAGAAGAGATGAGAGTCCAGCGACAACCGCCAAAGCCTAACGCCTACACCAAACACTACAGAGTCAAGAAGCATCAGAAGGTGTCCAGCAAAATCATTAGCTGGGTGTATTTTGAAGACTTGGATGTGTACGCAGTGAATAGAGAGAAGGGAATAGAGTAATTTAGATACCCGCATGATCTGAATACTCTCCCTGGTTTTGAGTTAAACAGGCTTGCCTGTTTAGACCTTTTGTATGCCAACCCAAGGAAGATGTCGGGGTGGTTTGAGATGGCGTTAACGAAAGTGTACCACACCAGGTGGGTCAACCTTAGGCCTCAATAGCCTAAATGGTTCATCAATAAGACCGAAGTTGATCCACATACTAGAAAACATAAGGTAGTGCTGAAGTGGAATCCTCCACGCACAATGTCAAAGATCCCATTGCGGGAGATGCCTCAGCACTTCACTCCACACTTCAAATGGTGGTACTACGATTGGCGAATGGGTGAAGCGGTCATAGTGTTAATCAAAGATGCTCAAATTGAGACTATCCGGGTGTTTGACCCTATGTGGCTGACCAACTTGTCCAAAGACGATGTCTACATTCTATACAAGTGGCCACTATTCTATGACACGCAGGACATCGTACAAGCTCTACAGTTCCAACACGTCATAAGACTCTGCTTTGCATTTGAGATGCATGCAGGAGTTACACAAGAAGAGAACTACAAGATGTTCTAAGAGCACGTGAAGACTGTTAGACAATAGAGTAAACTAGGTCCAAGGGGGAGCTTGTTGATACCTATTGATGTACCTAGTTTATGTTCTGAAATGTTAAAGTCTTTCATGTCTTACATATATGTAATCGATGTAATGGATTGAATGAATGATATATGAAGTGCGTTGTGACGTTAATTTATGTTTGATTATGTCATGATATCATTATATTGAATGTATTGCACGTGTATGAACTAACTATATAGGTTTGAAGTTATTCTACATGGTTCTAAGTAAATAAGAACTTAGAAGTATGTTTAGCTTATCCACATGATAGTTCATGCGAATGGACCATGCTAATGGACCATACGCATGAACATATCATGCTTATGGATCTGTCGCACGACTGAACTAGAAGACTGGATCAGTCATACAACTGAGACAAAAGATTGAGTCAGTCGCACGACTGAACCTTTAGTCGTGCGTATGAGTCAACCGCATGATTGAAGACAGAAAACCTATAAATACTACGTAATTCGTGGAAAAACACAACACTTCGAATACATATGTACCCTAGCCATCCAGAGCGTACAAAAACATCAATCCAAGTTCATAGTTCGTTTCTGATCAATTCTTGTTCATTCTTAACGTTTTTTCATCGTTGGATTGATCGGAATAATCGTTTGCACTGATTGGATCACCAATCAAATAGGATTCCGCACTATTTGATTCGGTATAACGTAGAATCTGTTAGTACTTCGTTCGAAATCGGTCCTAACAGATCCTAACCTTGGATTCAAGGTTTGAGACCTTAGAAAGCAAGTATTCAATTATGACTTTCAGCCTTCTCTCATCTTCATGTGAAGAATCATAGGGAGATGAGACAACATACCTAGAATGTACATCTTCATCACCAGTGGTGGTTTCTTGGCGCCCTGGATACCTTTGCTCAAGGATATCTCTTTCAGAGATGTCAATGGGCAAAGATGCCATAGACTCAGTTTCGATGATATTACCATTGTCTTGAGAGCTCAATGGGAGACTCTTAGTAGTGGCAGCTGAGCCTACGTGAGTCCCCTACACACTGGTGGGACTCGCCTCAGTTAATGGTTACTGATATGGGTCAGATATAAGAGGTTCCCTTTGGCTCTGTTGATCTATAGATAGGTGTGGTAGATCATCTTCATAGCCTTGAGGAAACATGAAATCCTCATCAGTTTGGGTTAGAAGGTCAGTGAAAGATATGGAAGGTATTCCTAATGACCCGGGACCTTGGTCAACATCTAATGACTCATAGTCAGTGATGTGGCTATCCCTTTTTAGTTGCTCAGGTGAGTATTATGACTCATCCTGAGGGCTTGAGGTTTGGTTGATAGGCTCATCAGGTTGAGACTGGGGAGACTCTACACTGATATTGAGGTCAATTAGAGGGGAAGGGTGGACCTCAGGCTGAGTGGGAGCCCAGTGTTCCACTCTAGCATTTTTGGGCTGAACAGAAGGGACTTGTTCAATCAGAGTTGATTGAGCAAGGGTTTACTTGGGACGTCTTTGGTAAAAGTGTTTAATAGGTAGGGAGGCTTTTTGGTGTGGAGTGGTGATTGCTAGTGTGGGTTCATCACCTGTGGGTTTAACAAGGATGTCACCAGGAGCCATGGGCTCAAGCATACCTGGAAGCAGAGGAGTGAACTTTCCAGTGAAGTTGGTAGATATCTTATTCAGCATTCAGAAGACACCTGGCCGCATTTGAGGTACTACTAAAATATCCTTGTATTCTAGTTTATCCAGGTCTAGTTCACAATTGATGAAGTGCTGAATGAACCTGGGGTACATGAAGAATGTATTTTTGACAAGATTTCCCCTCAGGTTATTCAGAACAAACCTGGAATAATTGAACCGCAGACCTCTGACCAACCCATGAACTAAACAGCCTAGTTCATAGGGGATTTGATCCTAACCACCTGATTTGTTAGACAGACTATGAAGGATGATGTGTAGTAAGTACTTCCAGTTGTAGGAGAAATTGAATTTGTATATTGTAGACTTACTAACATCACTTCCATATCCCATTTCAGTATAGGTGTCTTCCAAATCAGGCTTTGGAAATTCAGTTGGAGCCCCTGCATCATGAAGCTCCAAACGATCCTTGATAGTGGTTTCACTTACCACTATCTCTTGTCCACAGACTCTCGATCGAATGACCCTCTCATTGTTAATGACTTAATTTTGGCCATTTGTCCAAAAATCAGACATACGGTTAGAGTAGATGGTAGGGTTTATTGTGAGAGCGGGAAGGTATATGGATTGTGTGAGGAACTGGATGATTTGAGCAAAGTCACTATCCATAGATGAATCAAGGATAGCAACTTGGTTATGTTATGGGTTAAGAGCCATTATTTTGGAATTGTGAGAAGGAAAAGTTTCGAGCTTGAAGATTACAGTGAAAACAGTATGCTTAGGGTTTTGACAGTGGTAAAGAAAGTAGAGAAGAGAGTTGGAGTCCTTTAAATATGGAGTAAAAATCAAACTGATAAGGTGAAATGACACTATGCGGCTAGATTTGACAGAGGCGGTAAGGATGTTTTTCAAAATACTCCAAGAATCTTCTACAAAATCTTACTTTTTGTAGAGTGGGACCCAAATGTTTCTGTTACAATTTTTAAAGCATTCTTCCGACAACATCTGCTTCCGAGAGAACTTTAAGGTTTCTCTCTCCTGACAATCTTTCGAAGCCAAATTTTGCTTCCGAAGCAAAGATTATTTTGCTTTCGAAGGTAAAATGTGGTTTTATAGAAGCACAAAATTTCCTTCGGAAGAAGTTTGATCCATGATCAAGTTTTCTTCCGAAGCATAATTCTTTGTCTGGGTTAGAGGAATTAACCTTCGGAAGAAGAGTAAAACTCTCTTCCGAGGGTAAATTTCTCTTCGGAAGAGTTGAAAAATTTTGAAGAGATACTTTTTATAACTGGGCTTAAGTTATAAATAGACACATTTGACTTAACATTCGATGTTACATAATTATTCAAGGTTTATCATCCTAATAGCTGTAATAAAACATTTAAATCTTTGTTCATCAAAGGCTTTGGTGAACAAATCAGCATATTGTTCATTTGAGTCAACTTTGACCAATTTGATCAGATTTTTCGCATTAATATCTTTAATGAAATGATACCTGATGTCGATATGTTTTGTCTTAGAGTGCTTGACTAGATTTTTAGTTATTGAGATAGCACTCTTGTTGTCTATGTGAATAGGAGTCTCCATGAAGTTGAAGCCATAGTCAAACATCTGATTTTGAATCCATAGCAGTTGAGCATAGCAGCTGGCTACAGCAATGTATTCAGCTTCAGCGGTTGATAAAGAGACACATGACTGCTTCTTACATTGGCAGGAGATGATCCTCCACCAAGAAATTGACATCCTCCTGATGTGGATTTCTTGATGATATTACAACCACAATAATCACTGTCAGTATAAGCATATAGGTTGAAGTCTTTGTGCTTAGGATACCAAAGGCCCAGTTTGGGAGCTCCTTTAAGGTATCTAAGTATCCTTTTGATAGTGATTAGGTGAGACACCTTGGGAGCAGCTTGATATCTTGCACATATACATGTAGCAAACCTGATATCAGGTCTGCTTACAGTGAGATACATTAGAGATCCAATGATTGCCCTGTACTGATACTGATCAGTATCCTCCCCCTCGAAGTCAGGACAAAAGATTGTGATTTCTTTGTATAGGTGTCTTAGCCTGCTTGTATTCTTTCATCTCAAATCTTTCTAAAATGTCCTTGAGATATTTAGATTGATTTATGAAGAAGCCACCTTCCATCTACTTCATTTGAATTCCCAGAAAGAAATCCATCTTTCCCATGGAACTCAATTCAAACTTCTTTCTTATGATGCTTTCAAAGTCTTTACATATTTGGTCATTTGAGGAACCAAATATGATGTCATCAACATAAACTTGAACAAGCACCATGTCCTTCCCTGATCTTCTTATGAACAATGTCTTGTATATGGTGCCTCTAGTGTAGCCGTTCTTTAGAAGAAATTGAGACATTGTCTTATACCACAGCCTTGGTACCTGATGTAGCCCATAAAGAGCTTTATCTAGTTTGCACACATAGTGGGGATGCTGTGGGTCTTCAAGTCCAGGTGGTTGACATATATAGACTTCTCTGTCAATGTTCCCATACAGAAATGCACATTTGACATCAAGTTGATATACTGTGAAGTTCTTGGATGCAGCAAAAGCAAGAAATATTCTTACAGCCTCAAGTCTTGCAACAGGTGCAAAAACTTCAGTGTAATCTATTCCTACCTCTTGTGTGTATCCTTGAACTACAAGTCTAGCTTTATTCTTGATAATCAAACCTCTATCATCCCTTTTGTTCCTAAATACCCACTTTGTGCCAATGGGTACTTGATAAGGTGGCAGTAGGCATAGATCCACACCTTTTCCCTTTTGAATTGAAGCAATTCCTCTTACATTGATTCAACCCAATTGTTGTCTTTGAGGGCCTCTTCTACCTTTTAGGGTTCCACTTGAGAGAGAAAGCATGAGTACAGGCAGACATTCTCATTGTGAGCTTGTCTTCTGGTCCTCACACCTTCTGAGACATCCCCAATGATGTTTTCAGCTGGATGAGTGTTATGAATCCTGATTCTGGGAATAACATCTAGTTGCATAGATAGATCCAGATTTGAATGATTCATATCAGGCTTGTTAAGACTGGTTTCAGCTGAATTTTCTCTTTCATTCAATGAAGATTGATTGAATGAATGAGTAACATCATCAAAAGTGTTCTGTTGTAAGATAGCGTCAACAGTTGCATATACCTCTAGATAACTATCTTTAGCAGCTTGGTGTTGAGAAATCGAGTTATCATTCGAAATGACTTGATGCTCATTCAGTTGACAACTTGTTGAATCTCCATTGTTTCCTGAGAGATTTAGACTTTCAGGACTTGCAGTGGTGGGAGCTTGTTCTTCATTCCTTCTAGGAGAATTTGGAATAGGTCTGGGCAACTCAAATATTTGATCATCATCAGAGTCACTTTGAGTTCTTGTTCCAGCTGAAATATTCTCACTAGATTGTTTAGAATAGTTGGGAAACAATTCTAAGTTAAACATATGGTCAGGACCATTTCTCTTAACACAAGGAGTGTGCTCATTTACAACTATATTGGAAGACTCCTCAAATTGTTGATTCTTGATGTTGTATACTCTATAAGCTTTGGAGCTTGAAAAATATCCAACAAAGATAGCATCATCTGACTTTTCAGCAAATTTTGCCAAATTGTCTCTTATGTTAAGTATGGTGCATCTGCTGCTAAAGGATCTTAGAAAGCCAATGAACGTTGGCGTTTTGTACCATAACTCATAAGGGGTCTTTCCATAGGGCTTAACAATGAGAACCTTGTTCTGCACATAGCATGCAGTGCTGACTGCCTCTACCTAGAAAGTTAGAGGCAGCTTTGAATCAGCTAACATGGTTCTTGCAGCCTCAATAAGTGTCCTGTTCCTCCTCTCAGCAACACCATTTTGTTAAGGAGTTCTAGGAGCACTATATTGTCTGGCTATCCCTTTTGAGTTACAGAATGACTCAAGAACTTGATTTTTAAACTCAGTCTCTTGGTCACTTCTGATTATCTTTACTTTGTGATTAATTTGATTTTCTATCTTAAGAATAAAGGATTTCAAGGTTTCAGCAGTTTCATCCTTAGTTCATAAGAAGAATACCAATGTAAATCTAGTAAAATCATCAACTATCACAAAGCAATATGATTTCCTTCCAATGCTCATTATACTTATAGGACCAAATAGATCCATGTGCAATAAGTGTAATGGGGTAGTGATATAGTTAACTTCTTTGGTTTTATGAGATGCCCTATGTTGCTTCCCTTTCAGGCAAGCAACACAGTTGTCTTTGCAGAGAAACACCTTTTTAGGCATACAATGTACCAAGTTATTCTTAGCCAATTTATTCATTGTCTTAAAATTAATATGTGAAGATCAAGTATAGGTTGGACTCACCTTAGATTAGTATCTGTTTACATTTCTATGTAATAGGATTTATGTTAGATTACTATTGTAAGTTGTTTAGTTTATTTATCTATT
>BJCO01825853.1:0-13333 GCA_018326465.1 Flaveria floridana | reverse complement strand
GATAGGTATTAGTAGTACTACTGGGTTGACACCCCCACCCTTGACAGATAGTTACTTGTGAGTACCATCACACTGCCAGGAACGGGCCTTGGGTGAATATATTCCGACAAGTTACTGTGTGTACGTCATTAGGTTTGGTTGTATAAAACTCATGGTATGTGATTTTGCTTGCTTATAACTGTATGCACGGTATTCCACTACAACACTATACAGCATCAATTACATGTTTCCGACTCAAACCTGCGAAGCTCACCAACATTATTGTTGACAATTTTGAGCATATTTTTCAGGTAACAATGAGAACTGAAGATCTAGGAGTGCTCCCTTAGTGGAGACCCTCGGATACATTTTTGAGACTGAACATACAAGATGAACAATTATTTTGTACATTGTTGCAGTCCATCAAACAATTAACATTCTTTTAGATACTTGTTCCCGGGTTGTGGGAATTACATACAAGAATACAATTTTTGTGATTATATGAATCGTTCATATGAATCAATTACAAGTTTCTGTTTATGCTTATGGCTATGCTATCGTGAACATTGACTAAACACGACACAAGTCTCCATTTGTGCCGGGTGTCGTCATGACACGCTTGTCATCGATTACATACATATTGCATCTCTTTTGTTAACCATGCGTTATGACGATCCCGTGGCTCTCAGCGGGGGTGTGACATCGTTGGATCTTATATGCCCAAGACACATACAAGATTGATGTGGTTAGTACGTTATGATGCAAGTCGGGTCATACCCAATAACAAGCTAAACAAACACCAATAAATATTTCTTTGTTGATATGATCAAACAAATAAATATTGACACCAATTTAGAAAATGGGCTTTCTATATTATTGCATTTGAAATAGAACGAATCATATGGATAATTTGTTCATGAGAAATTATTTGTATCATTATTTAAGTAGGTTAAATAATAACAAATAAAAGTGTGGTTAAGATAAAAAATTAAAAGCGGTTTAATTTTATAAACTTATTGTTTAAAAATGTGTGTGAAAATTTTATAAAAATAGGGATCTCAAAAGGGGTTTAATATCTTGGAGAACTCTTGGATGAATCTCCAGTAATAACCCACCAAACCCAAGAAAGTACGGATCTCAAATGGCGTCTTCGAAGATTTCCATTGCATCACCGCCTCAACCTTCGTCGGGTCCACCATAATTCCTTCAGAATTCACTACGTGACCTAAAAATTGAACTTCACACAACCAAAAAGCAAACTTAGAGAATTTAGCATACAACTTCTCTCTTCTGAGTGTCTCCAATACTTCGCGTATGTGGCCGGCATGTTCTTCCTTGTTTTTAGAATAAATCAGGAGATGATCAATATACATAATCACTGATTTATATAACATTTTTGACACACTCGGTTCATTAAATCCATAAAGGCAGCTGCCGCATTGGTTAGACCAAAAGACACAATGAGAAACTCTTAGTCTCCTAACGCATGCAAAAAGCGGTCTTAGGAATATCTTGCTCCTTCACTTTCAACTAATGGTTGCCAGATCAGAGATCTATCCTCAAGAACCAACTGGCACCTTGAAGCTGATCAACCAAGTTGTCAATTCTTGGAAAGGGATATCAGTTCTTCACCGTTAACTTGTTCAGCTCACAGTAGTCTATGCACATCCTCATACTACCGTCTTTCTTTTTAACAAACAAGACCTGAGCACCCCCAAAGAGAGATGATTGGTTGGATGAACCCTTTCTCCATCAACTTCTTTAGTTGAACCATTAATTCCTTTATCTCGGTTGGAGCTAATCGATACGGTGCTTTGGCAACGGGTTGAGCACCGGGTATCAGATCAATCTGAAACTCAATCTCGTGATCCGGTATCACACCTGGTAAATATTCTTGAAACACGTCTGGAATGTCACGCACAACTGGTACATTAGACAATTGTGGTACTGATGCGTCCACATCCTTTACGTAAGCCAGGTAGGCATTACACCTGTGTCTCAAGCACTTCTCTACCACCACCATTGAAATCACCTTAGGAGCTGTAGTGATGCAATCAACATAAATCGTCACAGACCTTCCATCGGGTACAACTAATCGAATCATTTTCTGACTGTTGGATTTCATATGCCCAAGAAACATACAAGCTTAATGTGGTTAGTACGTTATGATCCAAGTCGGGTCATACCCAATAACAAGCTAAACAAACTCCAATAAATATTTATTTGTTGATATGATCAAACAAATAAATATTGACACCAATTTAGAAAATGGGCTTTCTAAATTATTGCATTTGAAATAGAACGAATTATATGGATAATTTGTTCATGAGAAATTATTTGTATTACTATTTATGTAGGTTAAATAATAACAAATAAAAGTGTGGTTAAGTTATAAAATTAAAAAGGGTTTAATTTTAGAAACTTATTGTTTAAAAATGAATGTGAAATTTTTTAAAAATAGGGGAAAACTATTCAAGTTTCGGCCGCCCCTTTGGTGTCCTCCCTTGGGATTGTTTTGTCTTGTTCAATACAAGACTTAAACCATTTTTCACACTCCACTCAATACACTCTCTCTCACACACAAAAGAAAACTCTCTCTTCTTCTTCTTGGCAGAAAAAATTCGGATTTTGAAGAACCAAGCCTGAAATTTTCGGATTTGGAAGAAAGCATAAGAAGAATAGTTTGGTGTTCAACTTCCTAACTAGTTGGATGTTTGGCAAGAAGCTTGTGGGTATACTAGCTTGAGGTCTTTTTCGTTGGAGGCTTACATTCAAGAACATCATCATCTTCATCTATCATCCATCTCATATCTCCTAGTTATTGGAAGGGTAGTATTCTATGAACACCCTATGGTTGTTTATGTTTGATAGCATTTCTTTTCAAATGTATGATCCTTGTTCTTGGGTTTGTTATGTTGGATAATAAATGTTTTATTTTCAGCAACTAAAACATGTTTTATATGTCTATATATCCACTGCATTTTTGTTTAAATGGTTAAACAAACTTTGATAAACATGCAACAAACCCAACACTTACGACACACGATGTTTGCCTCATAGGTTGCTAACCAATCCATCCCTAGTACTACATCGAATCCGCCTAGGGGCATCATATGTAATTTGGCAGAAAACCTATGGCCTTCTAGTTCTATGGCATAGTCTCTTATCATATCAGTAATTCTAGTAGACTTACCAATATCAGTTTCTACGTCAAAAGGTTCATCAATACTTCTACTACTAACAGGAAGCTTAGCACAGAAAGTAGTAGAAATGACACTCCTACTAGTACCATAATCAAATATTACAGAGGCATAAGTTTGATTTACTAGAAACATACCCGACTGACATCGGGGTCTACCCTGGCCTCCTCCCGCGTCATCATGAATGCTCTAGTTGACTGGGTCCGAGAATGATATTCTCTGTAGATGTTAAGTCAAAAAGGATCAAATATGGTGTTGAGTCAGTGACTAAGTAGCGGAAATAGTAAATCAAAGAACATTTAATGTTGTAAATGTACTCATAAATGCTGGTATACTGATTGTAGAACAAACAAGTTACAATAGGTTCTAGGGTTTTCAAGAATAGTGAAAAGACAACCTTAGAACCTCATAAATTGAGTACTAGGTATCTTTGTGAGTGAAAAACTTACATATGATGGATATTCTATTCTATTTATAGGCTGACATAAAGCCTATACAAAAAGACTAAACTACCGTGATAACTATACAAAATACTAGTCTAAGTACAAAAGTGTTCAACCGCATTAGTTGTTGAACATTAACATTAACGAATGCGGATGCCTTGGCTTCATCAGCATTCATTGTTTCTTCATCAACATTAAGTGTTTGGTCATTAGCATTAACTAATACGGATGAGCAAACACTTAGCAACATTTTTTTAGTGCAGCCGCATTAACCAATGCGGATGAACAAATACTTACAGCATTTTTTCTAGCTATCTACATTTGTTTATGTGGAAGAACAAACACATAACAGCATTTATTCCTTGGTCATCTGCATAGACAAATACGGATAGCCAACACTTGTCTTCTTTTCTTCATCCATATTTCTTCTTGGACTTGTGGGAATTTTCCAAAAGAACAACCATCACCCATCACTTGAATTCGCATGTATGTTCCTTTCAGGGTCCAACAATACTCCCCCTCATGATTATACAGCCTATGTGTTTCAAGGTTTTGATGGTAGATGAGGTTGTGAAGATTCTGTTGGGTCTTCAGTAGGTGCTTGGACTGGTGATAATGGAGTTGTGCCTGGGTCTGGAAGGGATGAATTCAGGATGGACTTGATCATGTTAGAGAAGTCTCTTGCCTCATTCATCCTGTCTTTACTCAGTAAGTGAATAGTCATTTGGCTCATTGTGTGAATTGCTGCAATGGGCATCTTCCTTAGAGATACGGGTTCCCATACACCAATAGTGGATAACCCATCTCTGTGAATCAAGAGTGTTCCATCAGCATCAAACTCAAGTTTCACAATACTACCCAGATTAAGAGGTGTCTTCTTCTTCTTCCTCTATTCTCTCTTATGCCTGATTTGGTCATAAGCCATCTTTAAGATTTTGATACACTTTAGGAAGAAATACATATCCGCCTTTCCCAGCTTGTTAGATATTTCCCTAAAGTGCCTTGAAAAGATGTAGTGGATGCAAGATTTATCAAGCAGTCTTACTTCATAACCACTGAACAGGCGGATTTCTACCCCTTCTTTTCCTCCCCACTTCCTTTCAATCACCAACTCATATGTCTTTTCATCATCGTATACATTTGAGATTGGGATGGAAGTTTGGGTGCCAGCTTAGTGATTCAGTTGGTTTTACATTCAACTTAGGAAATACCAACTCTTCAGTCCTTTTTGTTCTCTTTTTCTTGTACAAGGGATTTTAGAAAGTTTTATCTTTCCTTAAGAAGACTGCTTTCAATGAGTCGAAGTTCTTTGTTCTTTTGAAAATCCTTAGAATTTCTTCAAACTCATATCCCCTGTACATTGCTTGATGATTGATCAACTCAAGCTCAGCAAGTTCTTTCAAATCATGGATTTGTAGGTTGTTCACAAGAGTGTAGTACTCTAGGAAGAATTGTGCTAACCCTAAGATTTTTTTGATCATAAACATGTTCCAGTGACTGTCGTATAAATAAATTTTACATCCGTTTTACCCTTTGGAGTTGATACACCCTGAATCATCTCTGAAGTGGTTAACCCTTCTTGAAGCTTCAATTTAGAGGATTCAGTAAACCATTCAGGATTCCTGTTAAGAATGGTGCCAAGAAATCATGGTCTTGATTGGTGAGCTGGATGTCTTGAGTTGTGAGTCTTGTTCTGGGTCTTCTTCCTACAACCTCCTCTTATAACTTCTTCAATCTATCTTTCTTTTCATTGATTATTTGGGGGATTGTATCTCTAAGAGAATTAGTCTTCATGTTTCCCAGTTTTCTCTTTGTATATCCTTGCTTGGAAAGATAATCTTTCATTTCCCTGTCAGTCATGGTGTAGGGATTAAGATAAGGAGCATGAGAGGTTTCAGTCTATCTTGTGGTTGGTGTGGTAAATGTGATGGGGGATCTGACTGATATTCTCTCATACTCAGTCACATGTGTTAGGTCAAGAAGTTGGTTCATCTTTCTCACTTCTTCTACCATGGACTCATAGGTCATCCAAACACCTCATCAGCATCATAACAGTGATTGATCAGAAACATTGCATTGATCATCTAGTCATTGGTTTGTGCTTTTTCAACCATCTCATCAATAGAGGTTTTAACCTTCACAGGACTGTCTTTTACCAAAGGTTTAACAACCTAGTATCATCCTTCAATCTCTCCTTTTTCCAAGTCAATAATATCAATCATCTCTTTTAGCTGTGCATCGGCCTTATCATGCTCCTCAAGAAATTTAGCTATTGCAGCCAAACTTCTTGGATCATCTTTCTGCTTTTTCTTTACATGCCCTTCTTCCTTTACAGACCTTTTTCCCTTGGCCTTCTTAGACATATACTTACTCTTTCTTGAGTAAGTATGTACAAATGGTCTAGATAAGGATGGCACGGATGTTTCAGCTATTATTGTACATGATTTTCAACTTGCTTTTCAGTAGCTTCTTCCCTTTCTTTCAGCTCTTCACTTTGTCTTCTGATGAGCTGTTTTTGCTCATCAGACAGGGTGACTACAGGACCAATTTGCAAGCTCAACTCTCTCTTCAAGGGTACTGGAGTTTGAGGAATCACCACTAAGTCTTCTACTGGAGGTCTTGGGTCTCTAAGAAAATACCAAAACTCATCATCAATGGTAAAGTCTCCAGTAGAGTACCTGTCTAGATCTTTAATGAGATCTCCAAGCTCAAAATCTTGCTTTGTGGTTTATTCAGATGGATCACATGAATAAACAACCATGCCTAGACTTGTCCCAGTCTCTGCATCTGTTTCTTGTTCTGGTTCTGGTTCATCTTCTCTTTGTTCTTGTTCATCACCTTTTGTTTCTTGATCTTCAGCTAACTCCTCCTTGATCTTGATTAAAATTTCTAGTTTTGAGACCCTTTTCAGTAAGGTCTCATTATGGTTGCTAAGATCAGTGATAAGATCAGATTGACTTTCGATTAGGCTTTCTTACTCCTCCATGGCAATGGTCTGTATGGTCACAGTATCAACATGCCCACTCATTTCTTCCTTAGCTTGATGGAGGGCAGCTTTAAGATCATCTATTTCTTTGTCTTTCTTTGCTGTTTCAGCCTCATGTCTATCCTTTAGATCTTTGATCTCTAATTCTTTCTCATTCAGCTCTTGAACTTTATCTTGAATAATACCAGATCTCCTATTCAACAACTTTTCCATCCTCTTTACTTTCAACACGAGCTCTGTAATCATTTCATCTTTCTAATCAGGTTGATTGATTCTCGATTCAGCATAGCTTTTAGAAGGCCCTGCCTCTGATTGGACTTGTCTTACAGGCATCCTCATAGTGTGGCCCTCCTCATTCGGAGATGATTCGGTGTTATCTGAAGAGCTGGTAGATTCACCAGACTCTACAGACTCAGCAGTTATAGGAGAAGTGTGAAGTTGAGAAAAATTAGCTAGAGACATGTAGGGAGACTGAACAGGTGATGGAACAAGTGGAGAAGCCATTTCTGCTTCTTGAACAGAAGGTCCTAAGTGAATATCACCACCTATATCAACATGTGGTGACTCAGGCCTTTGTTTCTCCATTTCTTCTGCAGTATACTCATCAACATGTTGTTAGTCATGAGCTGCTTCTTCTTCTTCTGGAGCATGCTCATCAAGAGCTATATCCCCTTGTTCTTCTTGTTGGTGGATTTGCTCTAACATCCAAGGAAGTACTGGAAAGAAGGCTCCACTGTGGAAATTCCTAGGATCCCTCTTCTTTATGTACATGTAGGACTTGGCATTGTAATGAGGAATGTTCAATACTGGTCCTACAGGAGTGAGTTAGGGAAATGCTTCATTAATGAGGCATTAGAGGAATCTAGGGCACATAAGGAACATATTTATACTTCCTTCTTGAACATTTGACACCAAACCATTGAATACATAAACAGACATATTGAATGGTCTGTTGGTGCATAGAGCACATATTGAGAAAAGAGGTAGTCACTGGGATATCATTCCACCCTATCTTTCTTTTGGACAAATAGTGCTGGAATAGATGGATCAGAAATCTCCATTGAAGATCTACTAAACCCTTGACAATTTAATTTCCTTCATACCCTCCTTCATAGCTAATGTTGGAAAAAAGGTCTTGATTTCCCCATCCTTTAGTTCTTGAGGAGTGTTGGCATCATCACCAAACTATAGACACTGTCTCACAGTTTGTTCAGTGATGGTAAGGGTGTGATCAGCAAAAACTCTTCCAGTCAGAGTCTTCACACCATCAATATTCGCAGCTTCTGCTTTACTCCAGAATGATCTTATGAAGTTCTCATAAATGACTTGTCTTACTAAGACAACATGAGCAACCCAGGTAGTGGATATGAATCTAATCATGTCTCTAAGTCCTTCTGCTTTAGGGACTTTAGGGTTAAGAAATCCACTAACATTATGGACCTTGCTCCAAATAAGGTTTGCCATTAGCTTCTGCACAAGATGAATATGAGTTAGTTTTTAACATCAAATTATTAGTTACATTGGTGAAATCAAGCTGATTATTTCAACTTTGACTTTATTTGGTCAAAATTGAATAATCAAAGGTACTGTTGCATAGACATTTTGACCTATCTTGATTTTGCAATGTATGAACTATTTTATTTTGAATTATCTTTCATTTTGATGTTGATTTTCTGTTTAAATCTCTTTTTACATTCAACCATAAGTTTTGAAGTTAACATTTTTTAGTTTGATGATCCCACGTTCATACGACCAATTTAGGGTTTTGAAAATCACTTGTTTGTGTTAATTTTCATGACCATTTGTGTCATTGAGCTCGAAAATGTCTATCACTCCTTGTTTGTGGTTGATTTTAGAGATTGTTTCTTGTTTTAGGGTTCTGAGTTCAGAAAGTGTTCGACAGATACTTCATGGATTTTTGCTTATAATCACCTTGTTTCAATGGTACGTTGTTTACAATCGAAATAGAGGCAATACGATGTTTGTAGAACAAAGGAATCTGAATGTTTTTGATGAATTGATGATGGATGGAGAACAGTAATATGGTTTTTGCTCGTCGCACTTTAATGTCACTCAAATTTGAAAAGTATTAAATACACTGTAAAGATCTGTTTGAATAGTCCTTTTAATGTCTTTCTCAAATTATGCAAGTGTTAAAAACAAATACGGTCGACTAATGTAGCAAAGACGAAAGCTTAAAATAGTCAACATTTGTTTACTGTAGCAAATGAGGAAGAGTAAAATCTGACAACATTTTTTTACTATAGCAACTGCGGAAATTTTAAGTTCAGACACTTGAACATGGTAGCAAATGCAGATGGTTTAAGTTGGCATACGTTTTTGCACTGTAGAAAATGCGGATGTTTAACTTAGTCTTGGCATTTGTACACTGTATCAAATGCTGAAAAACATGTGTTGTTCCGTATTTACTTCAACAAATGTGGATGAACAACAAAGTTGTCCGCATTTCTTGAACTTTAAACATGATGACAGAAGAGTGTGAGCACACTTCTAATTTATGATGATACAAATAAGCAATCAAGTTTAAGTAATGTTCTCTGCCTTATTTGGGAAATGCGGCTGAGGAAAACAAATGCAGATGAACAAAGTTGTCCGCATTAGTTTTCATACTTGAAAACTTTGTTGTGGATATTTGTAGTGAGACTAATGCGGTAGGGTTAACTTATCCGCATTACTTTCACTTGTGTTTTTATGACTCAAAACTATTACCCGCTTTGGTTATATGCTTTGGTAACCTTCACCCACATTAACCAATGCTCTTACCCGTATTAAGTTTTGAACTTGTCAAATCTTAATGATTCTACTGTGGATAGTTTTGGCTGTTTTTTCTTTGATGCTTGATCTTTATGAAGCTGTATCCTTTGCTTTTGACTGTTATGAAGATGAGTCTATTGATTTGTTGATTATGAAGTTTTGACTGTTGCTTTGGTTGTCAATTCTTGCTTAGATTGTCTTGTTCATCAGATGTGATACAAGTTTCCCAGTGTTGACTGGTCTTGGATTTTTGTGCTTCAAGATGTTTACATGAACTGAGATACTATGGTATAACTTCTGCACCAACACAGTCAGTTTTCTGATTTTTATACTTGTTTTTTATTTTTATATTTTTTCAAGAAAGGAAACAACTGTACAAAATAATCAAAAATTTTAATTACCCCCCCTAAAGTTTATATCCATAAGAGATAGAAACTTTAAACATTTGTTAAAATTTTGAAGAGAAAATATTTTTTTGATTTTTGTTTTTCTTATATGTACATGAAGTTGAGATATACCTTTCTTGGGATCATATCAATCTTACCTTTCACAAGTGCAAGCAATTGTTAGTAAAACAGACATGGTGATGAACATATTGATTGAAGGTAGGGTAGTACTCTTAAACTCATACTTGGTCAATATCTTAATACTAGTGATCTTATGATGTTTTGAGTTGATTGGGTATTCGACATGTACCTCACACTTAAAAGCATGGTAAGGTCAACCATCTGCATGCAATGTATGGTAGAACTTTAACAGTTTACTTGACCAGGTTACTTAAAATATGAAATCTCATTTTGCTTGATCCTCATTGGGATTCTTTTGATTTGATCCTTTTATATGTTTCATCCACATTAGGACTCTTTTAACTTCACTTTGGAAGGTGATCTCTTAGGATTCTTTTGTTGCATTCACTTGGAATGTATTTTATTTTATTGATTCATCCAAATTGGATGTGTTCCTCATTAGGAATCTTGATGGATCATGACATCAGCACTATGTGCTTGCTTTTCCAGGTCTTTGCTCAGCAAATCAAAGGAAAACCTAATGTGAGTAAAAGAGATTCATATGTTATCAATACCTTGTGTGTTTAGGTTGCTACATACACGTATTTGGATAAGCTAATACTCACACACACTTTGAGATAAAAGCTTCACAGTTCAATATAAGCTTTAGTTCATCACTGCATGTGTTTTCTTTTCAAATATAAGTCATGTCAGTCATTTGAGATTTATAAATAAGCACAGTGAATAACATAACGACTGTAACTGTATCATTTCCAAAAGTATAAAACATATACTTTTGCAAGATAAAATGTCACACCCTCAAAATCCGCATGCGTGGTTTTACCGCGAGGTGTCATGACATACCAGGATCTCAGTTATTAGTTACTCAGAACGACTCTATATGAACTAACATTTAAAATTAGAGTTTAACTTTAAATACTGCGGATGCGTTTAAATAACCAGAAATACCCAAAATAATGTAACATGATTTAAAATGTGCAAACGTGCGCGCCCAGATATTGTGCTAGACTATAGCATAAGTGTTTAAACAAACACAATCAAATACTGTTTCATAACATGCTGACAAACATCATAATGCAGACCCATGCAATGTGCTCCTAGGCAATGGCAAACCTTAACCTGAGAATAGTATACTAAAAGAGTCAACACAACGGTTGGTGAGTTCAAGAGTTTGCGTTAAACAATAAATCACTGACAATTGCAAAATATAAGAAGTGTATGTAATAGATAGCTAGTCTATAAACAAAAAGTAATAATCATAGTGATCTCGTGATTGAAGTTGGCTGTGTTACGCTTGTTGCCTCCTGTCATGACTTACCAGGTCGTGACAATGTTCATTAGGACAATATTACACCTGTTTGACCTCGAGTCGCACAGGTGGGGCTCGTCAGACCCAGTAGTACTACCCAAAATTTCCCGCTAAATCATTATTAACAATCTGAAAGTATGAGGACTTTCCATGGTAATCAGCACTATATTATACTATACACAACTCATATAAATATAGCATTTGTAAAAACCAGTATGCTATTTCCCCCAAAAGAGAGTATGTAAGAAGAGTTGGGCATGAACTCACCTGATGTGCGTAAAAAATTACTTAAGGCTTAAATTGAAAGAAAGAGTGGATAGACAACGCTCATAGGTCACCTAGAACACACGAGGATGTAAGTACGTGTACACAGAAATCATAATGAAACCCTAATTGCTCTACAAACCACAGTACCCAAGGTTTTAGAAAGACAAGACACATTTGACCCAGTTGACCCGTTGGTGACATTATAGGTGAAATTTCATTTAACCAAATATATCAATATATCGCACATGATTATCATATAATTAGATTTCGATACAAGTCATGCGAATCTCAAATAATCATCCAAAATGTTCAATCATGATCAACCACAAACCAACAATAGTCCCAATCTACCCATATGACCCATTTCCATGAATTCCCACAAATAGACCAAAATTCCAACTAACCAAATAAACATTCATACAACCCAAACAATGCATTCAACCATATTAGAAATCATCCATGAACATACTAGCATGATCCTAGTGTCCCAAACATGCTCAAATCATCATCTTCAGGACATTGTGAAAATAAAGTTTCTCTTTTGGGAAAGCACATCCCAAAACTTATCAAAAACTTAATAAATTCATGAATTCATTAGCAATATACCAATTCAAGCTCATATCAACATCTAGGCATGATCAACAACATCTAAAAAACAAACAAACATACATACCCAGCATATCCCACTCAGAAGTAGGGTTTGGGAGGGGTTGGTGGTGGCGAGTCTTTCCTCTACCTAGGCATATCTAGGCATGATCAACAACATCTAACAAACAAACAAACAAACATACCCAGCATATCCCACTCAAAAGCATGCATATTATAGAGCAAACAACACATAGGTATATAACACATAAAAATTTATAACACAAATAGGTATATAACACATAAAAAATTATAACACAAAAGCATATATCAAAATAGGCAGCATGTTACACCTATAAGGGCAGATGTAGAATACCTACACAACACGCGAGGGGTCCCGCATCAAGGCTTCATTTAACCTTCCTACCCACAAATCCCAATAAAAGTCCTTAATTTTAATTATGCGCCTCCACGCACTCCTATCCTCGATCATGTACTCAGAGAGGTGCAAGTCTGCCATATCTCTCCTAATTATCTTGTCCCAAGTAAACCTAGGTCTTCCAATACTCCTCCTACCCTCTACGTTGATGTTCTCTACTACTCTAACAGGTGTTGCCATCGGTCTCCTCCTCACGTGCACAAACCATCTTAGTAGTCCCTCTCTTATTTTATCTGTGATACAATCCGCCTCTAGCCTCTGTCAAAACACGTCGTTTCTTATTCGATCCAGTCTTCTGTGTCCACATATCCACCTCAGTATTCGTATTTTTTCGACCTCTATTTGTCTCTCGTGCGATTTCCTTGTGGCCCAGCAGTCTGTTTCATATAACATAGCTGGACGTACTGCCACTCTGTAAAGTTTTCCCTTTAGTTTTTCTGAAAACCTCTTATCACACAAAATCCCTGATGCTGCTCTCCATTTGCACCGTCCTGATTGAACATGGGCTATATTGCTGTGTATCTCTCTATCTTCCTATACGTAGAATCCCAGGTATTTGAACCTAGACGTCTGAGGGACCACCATACCCTAGATATTGATTTAGGTGTCCTCTTCAGCCTCATCACTAAAGTTATAATGCATGTATTCCATCTTAGAGCGACTTATCCTTAATCCTCTGCGCTCTAGTGCTGCTCTCCACTGTTCTAGCCACTGGTTAAGCATCCTTTTAGATTCTGATATTGTAAGGCCCCGCTCACCGGGCACCCTACAGTCGGTCCTTCATTGCATATATTTTGGATAAACAATGTATAAACATACTTTT
>BJCO01825802.1:0-12861 GCA_018326465.1 Flaveria floridana | reverse complement strand
TAATTATATTTATATATGTAATTAAATATAAGTAATTTATATATGATTTATACATATATTTTATAGTTATATATAAAACTTAACTATATTTGTATATCCTACGTACTAATTTATGGTTTAACACCCCGTTTTTACCCACTAAAATAAAAAAAAAAAAATCAGAAAACCGGTCAAAACCGGTCCGGTTCGCCGGTCCAACCGCCGGTTCGGTTCGGACCGGCCGGTTCAAATGGTCAAAAACGAATCACCCCTGCCCGGACCGGACCAGCCACCGATTCGCGGTCGAACCGGTCGGACCGGCCGGTCCGATCCGGTCCTCTAACAACAATGAATGTAATTGTTTCAACTTGTTTTGAATTATATTTACGTCGAAACATGAATTTACTCGAGTTTATATCTTCGAACGAAAATATATTATACTTAACCTCATTTTTTTCATACAAACGTTTTATATTTGACGCAATTTGTGTACAAACAAAAGTTTGCGGTAAAACGTAGACGAATTCGAATTTACACATACACGTACAAATACAACTTAAGAAACTATTATTTTTTAAGTAAAAATGTACAATTAATAAACCCGAATCTTTAGAAACTCAAGTGAAATAAAGTAACATTTATTTAAGTTTTTATAAAAAACTTAAGAGTTAAAAGTAGCAATTTAAAAAGCTTGAGGAGGACTTTGGCGGGTAGCAAAAGCCATCGACCTTAGTTTTTAAGAAGTGTAATGTGGCTATGTTAGAACTTAAGCTCACGCGATGTTCCTTGTTATACGTGTTGCAGCCATGACATTATCTTAGTAAATAAATGTTTGAAGTTGCGACAATTTAGTATAGATAGAAAAAATATATTATGTGTATCACGTTACAGCGTAAACAGAAATATAACATTGGAACAACAAAACATCTCAAGAAAATAAAAGTAATTGAACAAGAAAAATATAAAAAAGTAAAGGAAAAGAGAAAATGAAATAAAAATGTGCAACAATAAGATTCGAACCCGAGGCATTTGATTCAAAACAAAAAGATATAACCACTCTTACCAGAGAAAAATCTAAGAATAAGTAAATTAATAGAGTAAATTACAGATTGTGTCCTTTATTATTACATAATATTACACCGTGTGTACTTTAGTTTCAATAATTACACTGTCCTTTTAATATAAAATTGCACACACATTATCTTTTATACTAACATTCATCTAATATTACAGTTAAATCAGACATGTATCCCTCACATGAGGGCATTTATGATTGGTGTACTAAAGATGGTTCTGTATATCCTAAAATTCGGATATCTGCATTTCAAATATCAAAAATTTTGGATATTAATTTTGAAACATTTCGGATATTAGAATATCCGATCCGAAAACTTTAAAAAAAATTGTTACCATTTTAAAGTGTTAAATGTTTTTTTCTTTTGGTTGGGTAGTTTACAGATGCACTTTTTTAAATGTGTGTTGTTTTTACATTACTTGTATAATAACATATATCTAATTATTACAAAAAAAGAAGTTCAAATCTGAATCTCTATTCATATCCATATCCAAAATTTTGAATATCTGAATTTTAGATATTCGAAATTGATATATAAATTTCAAATTTCAGATAAAAATACGGATAGTGATTTTCACTATCCAAAAGTTTCAGATATCAACTTTAAACACTCTAACATGAAGGTCCCGTGAATTAAGTGACATAAAATAAATTTTGACTTATTATAGGTATACAAAATACATAAATGTTTTTCATGTGAGTGACACATGCCTGACTTTAACTATGAATTTGAATGGAGGTTAGTATAAAGGATGATAAATATGCAAATTGTTTTAGAAAATGACATTTCATGTAATTATTAAAACTGAAAGACATGACATGTAATTTTATATATTAATAAAGAACATAATTTATAATTTACGCAGATTAATAAATTCTCACCGACATTGGTTTCAAAGGGAGGAGGGGGCACACCCCTCACTACCATATACTACCCTGAAACTCCATCAATCCCACACATTCACGTCATTTTTACCCTGAACTACATTGAAACACTCAAAACACTGGAAATGCAAATCTACTCCCTGAAACTTTTATTTTCACTCAAAACCACCACAAACCGTCGAGTTTTCCTTTCGGCAACTAGTACCCGACCATTCCTACCCGCAAGGGTGGCGGCGGTGTACCCGAGCGGGTACCCACCTACCCGAGCCGGTACCCGAGGGTGCCCCCTCCTCCCTAAGAATAAGTAAATATTTCACTTATAATTTTTTTTTAGTTTGGTAACAGATAAATATTTATTTAATATATGGCACTAAATTAAAACATCTCATTCTAAAGATATTATTCAAATTAATATAAAATCAATTACAACAAAGAAACACGACTATAGTTCGGTCAACTCATATTGATGATCATTACAATAGTGGTTTTTTGCTCGAAAGATAGCATGAAGAAGTAGAAATGAATCTGTGGACGTAATTGATTTTATATTAGTTCGGTCAATAATGATCATTAAAAATCAATTACAATAAAGAAACATGACTATGTTCTAATCAGCGTACTACCGAACATAGCACTTGCCTGAAGAAGTAGAAATGAATGTCAACTTTTGATGGTGTGATTTTCGTAGTATATAACCTCTTTGTTGTGTTTGTATATAAACACGGAGAGAAGAATTATAACCGCATCTCTCTTATATTAAATGATAATAAGCTAAAATAATTAAAATAATTATTTAAATATCTAAAATATAAATCTTTTTATTCTAATTATTATTAGAACATGAAGCTATAAAATTTTAATTATAACTTCTCTTAAAAAATTTGCAATTCTTAATTTTCATTATTTGTTATGTACAAATTTTTAAATATTAATTATTTCTTATTTTATCAATGGAGAATAGATAATTGCATGTAAAATGTAAAATATTCATACAAATTAATAATTCTAATATGTTAAATTTATTCATCCATTTAACACACTAGTGTTTAATATAGTAATACATATAAATATTTACTTTTAAGCACATACAAGCTTATCATTTTTCAATAAGATGATTCAAATACTTTATCCATGTGGGACACACATATTATATAATGTTTAAAAAGTAAGTGAAATGAATAGTAGATGAGAGCATTTTGGGTATTTCTTCTCGAAATTCGTGCGTGGCTTGACAGCAAGATTGAGCGACATACACCTCGCCGGAGCAATCACAAAACACCTCACCAACTCCCTCGGAATCCCTCCGAGCATATACCGGTGATTCACCGCTATCACCGTCATCAGCGCCACCACACCCGACCCAAGCGAGTGACCCACGAACACCATCCCATAACCCGTCCCGTTCTCCACCCACAACCGCTTCAGCTCCTCCGACTCACGATCCAACACCCAACTCGCCGATTTCAGCAGCCCATGGTGCACATACCCCCCGTCAAACATCTGCATCCCCAATCGATTATCCAACAGCACCTTGTAATCACTCTCCTTTCTCAGATTCAACCCTCGAATCGCCAACACGATCTTACGCCGAGAGTGATCCACGTAGATCAGGTATGGTGGGGCTCGGCCTAGGGTTTCATCGTACGTCACCCGTTTGATGACGTAATCCGGGTTCAGTCGGTACCCGCCGGGGGGTGGGAATTTGGGGCGGTGGAGGTTGGGCTCGTAGACGGCGAGGACTAGGCGGCAGAGGTGGGGGACGGCGGCGAACTTCGCTGCGGTGGCAGGCGGCCAGGTGGCGCTGTCGTCGGAGCCGATACGAACGCGTGTGTGAGTGTGTGTGAGTGTGTGTGAGTGTGTGTGAGTGCGTGTGAGTGTGTGTGAGTGTGTGTGCGTGTGTTGGTGTGTGTGTGAGTTTTGTTGCAGTGGTGGACGCAGGATGTCCCCCTATTCTTTTTGGTATGTCCCTCCCGGTCGTCGTGGTTACACGGATCTGGTGGTGATCTATGCCGGTTGACAGTGTTGTTCATGTTGTTGGCCTTCTGTCACATTTTTAATCTCGGTTACCAAGGCATGACAACCGGTTTATGATGTTCAGCGGTGACTAGATTTCGGTTCTGAGCTTATTGTTTTCTTTGCGAAATGCATATGGCTATGATGATTTTTCTGAACCACAGTTAGCACCGTCAATCACACGTGCAACGCACGTGGACGAATTCAACTAGTTAATAAACAAATTTAATAATATATGTAAAATAAGTGGTGGTAAATGTTTTTAACGTTAATTAATTATTTAAAATCATACGATATCATATCTTTTTTCGTTTTCAGCCAATAAAATCGCGAATATAATCTCTCTTGTCCTGTTTTTATCATTAGCGGGGCCTCGGATACGAGTGGTTGGTAGCAACTAGCAAGTAGCAACTTCTAAGATTTGTATATATTAATTGGAAAAATCATAGTTTTGTATCTATTATTATATTAATAATTTATCATCAAAAATTTTATAAGTGGTTATCATCTATTTCTTAAAAAGATGATTTTGATGTAAAATAAATAAATATAAGACTACTGTTATATAATTAAATGATGTTATGTTGATATTTATTTGTCATTTTCTTTTTTGACATGATGTACTATCTTTATTCAAATATTTAAATTTATACAATCACATATTCTCGGATATTTGGTTAAATAAAAAATATGCATATATTTATAGATATTTGTTAAACAATGTGTATCTACATACATTCATTCTTAAAAGAAATTTTCCACCATAGAAATCATTAGCAGTTTTTTAAAACTTCTACTATTTTATGTGACCATTGATTCTTTTTATAAAAACTCTAGTTTTATAAGACTTTTGATTCTTATATAATGTCACACCCTCAATTTCCACAAACGGGGTATTACCGTTAGGCGTGTGACTTTCAAGATCTCAGCCACTAATTACACCAAACGACACGTTATTTATAAAACATAATTTAAATTTAAAGTTTGATATTACCAAAGACTAAGTTTTTAACATAAACATAACAGAAGTTGAGGAAGCATAGTAAATCTTAATTGTTTAAACGGCGCAACACGCACAAACCGAATAAATGAAATTTATCGAAAAATGTTAAATAAGTCACGTGAGATGATAAATGCATGTATGAAATGCTCCTAAGCGTGTGCGTCTTGTGAACCTGAAAGAAACATGCTAAAGTGTCAACACAAGGTTGGTGAGTTCACAGGTTTTGATAAACAGAACATAAAGTAAACCGATACAGTAAACAAAGTAATATCAGTAGATAGCTAGTCTACTTAACCAGTTACTAAGTGTATGGAGTTCGCAATCGAAGTTGACAATGTAAATGAACGCCTCGGCTGTGAATACCAGGTCACAGCAACAGAAATTAGGTCAATTAAACACCCGTTTGACGACTGTTGTGCTAGCGCGACTAGCCCGGGTGGGGTTTGTCAAACCCAGTAGATCTACTCAGAATTACCTCGCTATACTACATACATTAACGATTCGAGAATGAGGACTTAAGTGGTATCATACTAGTAAACAAGTGATATTACAGTAATACTGATCAATGAAAATGAATTTGTTTCATACGTTTCTTTCACCCCAAGAAAGTAGTTAAAAGCGGGGCTGAGAACTCACCTTAAATGCACAACAATAGTAAACGAAAGCACAAAGATTAGAGTTCCCGGTTAACCTGAACGTCATTTAATATATATATATATATAATCAATATTAAATTTTAGTTATTTACAATGAGTCGTACGGTTTCGCGTTTACGGTTCGGTTACGGTGCCGACTATCAGTTGACTCCCTAATCACAAACAAGTACTAACATACACAAGCTCACACAAACATAAAACTCGGTCATTCACGCACACACCAAACAAAAAGTTTTTATAATAAACTCATATGTCATCCATTTATTATAATGTCTCTAAACACAAATCTATACACTATTTTGAAACGAAACCACTTGGAGGTGCTTAAAGACTCATGGAATTACTTCCGAAATCATTTACTTTAACCATAACTTCATCAAAATACAAACCATGTACCAAAACACTTGACCATTTGTTTGCTGTTAAAAAGAATAGTTTTGACCTACCTTCACTAAAAAGACAATAACTTGAGTTTTACACGTCCAATTTAAGTGTGGTTGGGCTTTCTGGAAACTAGATTCAAAAACACACAATTTGAACCCAAGAAACGCAGTGATTGAATTCGTTATCATTAAGTTACAACGTGCACAAGTTAACTAACGGAATCTGCCAGAACACACGATACATATATCCATACATCTATAACAAATAGTGCACGTAATGGCAACAACTCCAAAACACCAACAAAACACACACACACAATGCAATAAACCTGCACCCAAAACTCAGCCATGTACATCCATACTTCACACACATGGCAAAAACACACACAACACAAAGCATACATCACACGCAGAACACACACACATATTCCATAGCATTCAACTTCTCCATGCATATGTATTCACATGAACATTCAACTAGCACTCACCTTCTCCATGCATACGTATTCACAAGAACATTCAACTGAGAGTATATACATCAACCGTATGCACAAGAACACATACATATAAAGAAAACACACACCATAACGCAACCGAGACTCGAACATGGACACGACCACCAGGAACAGAGCCATGTCTAAACCGTAACCCGAACCTCGAAACGGTAACAATATGAACATGGTTATTGATCGAAGAACCTTACCGAACAAGGTACAATGCTGCTAAAATTGCCGTTCACTAACTTCGGGTACTCGCGGTTGATCGCGGTGTTGTTTGATAACAAAGGAGGATGCCGGAGATGTGGTGATCGCGAGCAAGAAATCGCCAGAGGGGACGGGTGCTGTCGAGGATGATTATTCAAGTGTGGTAGGGTGGTTGTTTCGACGACAGGGGGGGGTTCAATGGTTTAGGGTTGCGAATGTGGGGTTGTTTGAGGTTGTCGAAGTTTATGGAGAAGAACCGAAGGTGGGTCGGTTATGGGCCCACACATCTCCCACCAAGTCCCTCGAGTTCAGCCCATTTGCATAATGCTCCCCCCAAAGTTTACTTAAATTGTGTTTGGTTTATTAAGTTTGAGGTTAGTTATTATTAATTACAATAATAAAGTTGATATATATATATATATAAATGTTATTGTCAATTGTCGAGAAAGAGGTTTATAAAGGTTGTGATGTTAACCTGAAAACTCGGGTTGTCACATATAACTAGCTTGTTTTAGTGGTTAAAATTATCTTTGTATTTTATACAAATACTCATTATGTCAATCTTGAATTATATAATACATGTTTATATTAGTTTATAAAAAAATATTTTTTATGAGTTTTATAAAAAATAAAACCGTTTTCAAGTGATCTTAAAGCTCAACTTAAATGCTCCGCGTTCATCTTTACATCGATAGATTTTGTATGCAAATGGATGTATAGCTTCTTCCTTGAAGTGAGAAATGGACGATGTATTGAATTGATTAATTTGTCCAAGTGTACTACGGTCGATGAACGGTTCAACCATCCCTCCAGACCGTAGATCTTCTAGTATTTTGTCCTTAAGTTTCCATTATGCTCTTAAATGTTTGAAGGTCATTAGGACAGTCGATGCATGGCCCGGTCTTAGTATCATCTGTGATGCTTCTCGCTAATATTTTCATAACGGAATAGCTTCATTGATTATTTGGACATCCTTTCTCGTGAGTGAAAAATATCAGGTTGAACATATGATCTCTAGTGGTATATATACAATCAAATTCTGAACGACCACCATGAAAATCAGTATAGACGATTTACATCCCGTCTTAAAATTGCTTACTCGAGTATTGGAGATAGTTTCAAATATCGTTCAAAAAAACTGTAAAGATGGTGTTCTCCAGTGGCGAGGATTGTCGCTTCACTTTGTCATGTGGATACAACTCCCCCTACCCATAATCTCTAACTTGAGCTAAAAGTTGAACCCATATTTGATTTGTTTTCGGTAAAGCTAACATGTAGTATGATGAGTTGAGTTCTTTGTTTAAATTATTATTTTGAATGTCTAGTAAATGCATATAGATAACAAACTTACAAACATGAAACACAATTCAAAAATGTTCTTGACTTCAACCATGTTTGAATTCTAAGCACTCTCCACAATTCAAATGACAAACGCGTGTGTTCCTTAACCAGTAATTAGTATGCAAGGTTTTGTTACATCAAGCTAAAATGACACGCATGTGCTCCTTTACCATTAAATGACTTTCGAGGCAGTTGGAATTAGACTTATGACTTGAGGGTGAGGGAATTTAAGGAACTAGGTTTTAAGTGTTTTTTTTTTATTTTTTATTTTTTGTTGTTGTTGTTGTTTTGAATCGTATATATTATTCTACTCCTAAACTACTCTAAATTACAACATGCTTGGGTTTGAACATGGAATCTCCTCTACAAGAGCCAAAGACTCTAGCAAGTGGATTAGTCTCATATAATATTATATGAGCCTCCATATCAAGTGAGCCAAGAGCAAGCTCTTCTTAACTCGAAAACTTGTATATACCAACTAGCTCAAGTTTTTAACGAGGTTTTTTCAATGAGTTATGAGCCACGAGTTAGTTGCACAACCCTTTGTATATATCAAAAGAGGGGGGCCATAGGGATTTGATGTGAATGAGGTGCTATAAGTGAGGGTTGTGTCTCAACTCTTAAGTGAAATGCATTGCTTATAGTGGTGGCTAACTCGGCACCTGAGGTTGTAACAAGACTCTTGGAATTGTGAATGGTCGTTTTTTGCTACACGAAATGTCCGAGGTAACGTGACACCGGTTTTGTCTCATCTATTTTTTCAGATGAATTTATATTAATTGTTATTAAATTATTTTATCAGTTTATTTATTAATGTTATTTCCTTAGGAATACCATTCAACTATTTTTATTCATTAATATAATTATCTCTAAATATGAAATTCATTATTTTATTCAGCAAAATTTAATTTTAGTAAGCTATCTCCTTATCTTTAAAATTTTACATATTTATTTATTTGAATTGAATATCGAATTATTAATTTATATAAATTAAACTACAACACACATATATTATGAAATTCTTATTATGCTAAACTTTAACAGGTAGTTCAATTAAGCTGTTTGTTGGTGACAATTTAAAACATTTAGAGCATCCATTGCGGTTCCTTATATCAACTTCTATCCATATAATTTGAGAAATAATTTAACTTTTCAATCAAATTTGATATTTCATCTTCATTTCTTAAAACATGGATCAAATTTAGTGACCTACTTTTTATTACTTATATCTAAAAGATGAAGAAAATTCCAAAAATAAATATAAGCTTTAGGTAAATTATATTAATATGAATGGAGAACCTGATTTTCATATTAATGACGTTAGAGTTTTTTGTTTCTTATAAAGTTTTAAATTGCTTATGTTGCGTCTTTGAATAGGTTAAGAGACCATTATATTCTTTGGAGAAGATTACTTCGAATATTTGAGGAATAAAAAAATAAATTTATTGAACCTCTTCTGAAATTCTATTATTAGTTATCAAACTTTTATATTAACATGAAGTTATAATGACATTTTTTTGCATAGAAGACTATTGGTAGTTAATAGCAGTGGCGGACTTACATACGTGGGGGAGGGGTCAACCGACCCCGCAGAATTTTTTTTTATATGTACCGTGTACTGACGTTTTTCAATTGACCCCGTGTATTTTTCAACTTCGACCCCTATGAAAAAATTTTACGACCCCTATGAAAAAAATTACGACCCCTATGAAAAAAATTACGACCCCTAAAATCAAAAAGTTTTAAAAATATTCATCCTACTGAAATATAACTAGTTTTTCTTTTTTCTTTTTTTTTAACTTAATAGTTTTATGCAAACAATAGATAGTTACCTAGTTTTTCTTCCTCTTCTTTTTTTCTTTTTTCTTTTTTTTTATCATCATTAATTCCTCTTAAAGCATTCATGGTGTCTTTCTCATCCCATCTCCTACAATTTAACTAAACCTATCATCTTTTCAAAATTTTGCTTATTTCATAAAAGCATCCCACATTAACTTCCTAATACTTATCCTTATTTCAATAAAATAATATTTAATGATTCTTTTTTTCATTTTTCATCCATTCACGACAACTAAATAAAAATATAAAAATAATATATATGAGGAATGGATGAATGACCTCTATGGAAACTAGACGATGGTGTAAAATACGAATCATTCACTAGCCCTTTTAAGTCTTATAGTGTGTTTCGTTTTATAAAGAAAATCATAAAAACATTTATATTTCTCGTCTTTTGGTTGTATTCTCAATGAATATAATATCCAGAAAATATGGTATCTATTAATTATGATCATTGTTGTTGAGACCGGATCGGACCGGCCGGTCTGACCGGTTCGACCGGGATTCGGTGTCTGATCCAGTCCGGTCTGGGATGATTTGTTTTTGAAAGGTTGAACCGGCCGGTCGTACCCGAACCGCTGGTTGGACTGGCGAACCGGGCCGGTTCGTACCGGTCTTCAATTTTTATTTATTTTTTTTATTTTAGTTGGTAAAAACGGGGTGTTAAACCATAAATTAGTATGTCGGATATACAAATATAGTTAAGTTTTATATATAACTATAAAATATATATATAAATCATATATAAATTACTGATATTTAATTACATATATAAATATAATTAAAATATAGTTAAATCCGGTCCAACCGGTCCGACCACCAAACCAGTTAGGCGTCCGGTTCGACGTCCGATCCGGTTCTGAAAACATTGATTATGATACACGGTTTATAATTACATGTCTATTCAACAATCTTTAACTGCAAAAAAGTTTAATTTTAATTAAATAAACCATTACATATAGTGTTAGGGGTTGTTTGATTTGCTTCTAACCCAGTCAAAATGTTTGACCGACTGACCGGGCGTCAGGTATTTTGACCGGGCGTCAGGTATTTTGGCCGGTCAGCATGTTTGATTCTCACCCTTTCATGTCTGACACCACTGACCCATACATATTTTTCCCCTTAGACGGTCAGTTTTAAAACAACTCGTTACTTGACCACAACCTTCTGACCGACCGAGTAAGGGATTTCAAATAGCTCTTTATTGTAATGCTACCCTCAAGGCCGTACCCGGTGCATGAAGCTTACGCTTTGCGCAGGGTCCGGGGAGGGGCCGGATCGCGAAGCGATCTGATGTACGCAACCTTTCCTTGCATAATTTTATGCAAGAGGCTGTTTTCACGGCTAGAACTCATGACCTCAAGGTCACAAAGCAGCAACCTTACCAGTTGCTCCAAGGTCCGCCCTCTAATGCCACCCTCAAGGGACACCAAAAAACATTTATTTAAGTATAGATTTTTTAATGTTCTCATAGGAAGTACCTAGGCGAATAATGAGGTCCGGTGCAACACATGACGTGGAACGTGCATTCCCGTCAATATAAAGAATACAAATGTACCATCACTTTCGGTTTCAACCTTCCGTTAATATACAATTATTGTATGAGCAAATTTGTATATTTTAACCCTGTGGCTACACGTTTGTAACAAGTGTACCATCCACCCACGTTGAAAACCTGCCATTTATAAATATCTTTATATTATACTAGATAGTCGTGGCCACATGTTGTAGCGATGACGCTAACGTGATTATGTAAATTAAATAGTGGCTTGGTTTTAGTTATCAAAATGTAAATAAAAAATGCTCCAACGTTATGTTCAGAGATCGCAAAAAAGTAGCGTCGTTGTAAATATGGGTGTTAGGAAACACGAAAACAGGTGGGTCGATTTTAAACGAAATCTATATCAAAACATATATATAAATTAGAACTCGCAAAAAGCACATATCACAACTTATAAAAGAAAACCAACTCGAATTAAAAAACTACAATGCAACATTATATATGAATGTTTAAAAAATATCATAAATTAAAGGAAAAAAAGTGAAGCTTTGTTATAACTATAACTGATAGAAAAAAGAGAAAAGCCACATTAGAACATTTACATCTCTTTTCTACTCACACCCATTAATAAAATATACTAAAAAAATAAGATGGGTAAATAGTAAACCTCTTATATTTAGAGGATGCGATTTTTCACCCCTAAAATTATGAGGATGATGTATAGGGATATGGAATGAAATGTAACGAATGTTTTTTTGTTAAAGATGAGGATGGGTGTTGGGATGAGTATGAGGATGAAGGAGGGGATGAGTATGCTTTTAGGTCCACTAAAAACCAATCAAAACAAACCACGTGGTATGATAGCCAGCATGGCGGATTTTTTTTATTCAATCTTTTGAACTCTTTATCATAAATATTATTTAAAAATAGAATATAAATAAATCTTGGTTTCCATTTAGTGATTTCATTTTATAAATTGACCTAAATTAAAAAAAATAAAAACATGATTATTATTTAATGAATTTTTATTGTTCTCTATTACCCCATACCTCAAACTAAACTTACAAAAATCACTAAGTAGTGACAATGATTTTATGTTTCATTTAAGTCACTTAATAATAAACAATTTTGATATTTATTAAAAAAGTACAATAGTGTAACGCGTATCGAAAGTTGATTGTTTTTTCAACACAGTAAAAGTTTGATTCACTTTATTAATACAATCAAGAAACATTTTAGCTCTACTAATGGAATTTAATGAAATTACTAAAATGTTAATATGTTTCTCATCATGTTTAGTCTGTATAATTTGTCATATTTGCACATCTCAATTTTATTCTTAATTTGTTTGCTTAATTTAAGGACTTTGAATAAATTACGTCAAATTCTTTCAAGTAAAGAATTTTAATATTCTTTTTAAAAGAAGTTGTAATATTTGATCACCAATAGTTGTTGCATCCTCCCCCCCCCCCCCCCCCCCCC
>BJCO01825757.1:0-23737 GCA_018326465.1 Flaveria floridana | reverse complement strand
TAATAATAATAATAATAATAATAATAATAATAATAATAATAATAATAATAATAATAATAAATTTATTATTCAAAACTTAACCCTAAAAAGTTTTGGGTTGAAAGTGTAAACAATTAAAACTTATTTTACAAGACATTAACATGAAATCATAAACAATATAAACCTCAGGGGGCCAAAGTGTAATATCCTTTTAAACCCCATACCCAACCCCGTCGACCCCCTCTCCCATCTCCGGCCAACGTCCGGCCAACGTCCGGCCACTTTCCGGCAAGCCCACAACACCACAATCGACGCGGTTTCAATCGAATTAAAAATTATAGTTGATTTACGCGTATTAACTTGAACCCGGATACCCCCATTAAAATCAAATCGTATTCACTTGGAAACATGAGTAATTGGTTCAATCAACTAACCTGGAACGTGTAATCACAATCCTAACCTTATTCAAAACATCAATTTAACGTAAAACCTGCCCAATCACATACAAAATCGACCCGAACCTTCGACAATTGAATTGAAATCGTTCAGATAGCTTAATATCAAATTACCCCTATATAATAGAGGGTAAACCGCTCAAATGACACCCACAAACTCTCTGAAACCTCAATTTAATATAAAGACACACATACACACCAATTCTAGATCGTGATCAGGCCGAGAGTTGCTCGAACACAGCCCACCGATATCCATATCAATTCGGTTAATTAAACATATCTACACACTCGATTTTACATGGGTAACTAAAGCCCCATGTTTGATTTGATTACTAAATTCATTTTCATGTCCAATTGGATCGAAATGCGAATTAGGTTTCATATGGAATATTGGGGGAAACAATAAAAAAACTGATTTTAAGAATTAAAATGAATACATTGACAGATGATGGGCTCTGGCCCGACTAGTAGCACCATCATCTTCCAACCTTGAGGTCCCGGGTTCGAACCGGGCCTCCCCCATTTGTTTCTTTTTATTTGTTTTACTTATTTTAAAATTCAGAAAAGAGTAAATTGCAATTTTCATACATGTGTTTTAGGGTGTTAACAGGATCAACCCCACTTTAACAGTTTGCATACTTGAGTTTACGAATGCTAACACTTTACGTACCTCCATCCAATTTTCGTTAAACAACTGTTAAATCTCCCCCACGTGCTCCTCACGTGAGGGGCAAAACTGTTAATTCACCGTGACCAGCCTCTACAACAACCACTCTCTCCAAACCTTACCTTCCATCCCCTCCCTCCAAAACCTCTCGCTGGAGAGACTCAAACTCACTGTCTCCCACCGCTCCTCACAACCCTCAAACCTTACCCAGCCGCACACATCAGCCACCTCGCCGTCAACAACCACCGCCTCTACGCCGCCTCCGGCGACAGCATCCACATATTCGACACGACGTCGTTCTCCCTCATCGACAACATCCACAGATTCCTCATCATGTGTCATCCAATCCCTCACGTTTCATAATGGAAAAGTGTTCACATCTTATCAGGGCAGTAAGATCAGAATATGGAAACTAACGAAACACAAACGACATAAACATGTTGGAACCCTACCGACGGTGGAAGATTAATAAATTGGGTGAGTTGATAGTTCTTCCCCTCACGTGAGGAGCACGTGGGGGAGATTTAACGGTTGTTTAACGGAAATTGGACGGAGGTATATAATGTGTTAGCATTCGTAAACTCAGTTATGCAAACTGTTAAGCTGGGGCTGATGTTGTTAACACCCCAAAACACAGGTATGAAAATTGCAATTTACTCTTCAGAAAATATATCTTTCCTGAATTCTAAACTTGTTTGTAAATTTTAAATTTTATAAACTATTATTTTTAATCAAACATAAAGCGTTTCAAATTGTTCAAAAACTAACAATTAGTTTTTTAAATTAATTATTCCTTTGACCAATAATTATTTATTAATTATTATTTTCATTTTTTAATATTTCAAACTTTAACATTATAAGGTGATAATTTATAAAATCACTAAAAGTCGACCTAAATCCTTTCAAATTATTTTCACTTCTTTTAGTCACTTAAATAATTAAAAATTTAATTTATTATCATATAATTAATTAATAAAATAGTTATTTGTTTTTCCCATACTTTAATAATAAACCAAATGGTCACATGTATTGATAGATTCATTTTTATTTATTTTCAAACATAATTACTTTCAATGAATTCGTTTTATTTATCTCAAGACATTCAAACTAAATAAATTATTTCATTCAATACCCAATTCTAATGGAAACCCTAATCCATTCCCAATTCTCATATCATTATTATTTTTATTCGAGGCAACGTTTCGTAGGTTAATCATAAGTAAATCATTGGTGTCTAATCTATCATGTTTAAATTTAAATCTAATCAATCAAGTGAGTATTAATTGCCCATTTTATGTGTTTATATTTTGGGGAAATCATGTGATTCTATAATCAATCATTGTCATTTTATTTTTTTTATTTTATTTATAAATTCCATTCTTTACATGCTACGTCTTTACTTGTAATAATGCATTCATAGTTAGATAAATTAGATGATAACACAATCATTAATTCATTCAACCATGGTAACAATGATAGATCTATCGGTATGACAAACCCACCCCATATGAATACTCGAGTGGTGATTGAAACCGGATTCACATATTCTATCACGACTTCGTCTGCGGATCGAGTCAATTTAGTCACTTGGATTGATTGCATCGATTTGTCTTTTATGTTATATTTTTTTCACTATAAGTCTCGACATTACTATGTCAATTGAATTATTCAATCATTTAATAAACCTATATATGTATATCCAAAACTCTGTTTACTCACCCGCTAATTTTAGCTAACTCATTACTTTTTCACATGATTTCAGGTTAAGCAAGTTAGTGGGTTTCTACATGCTCATCTAGGACCCGGACTTAGTCAAAATAAAAGATGATTATTATTATGTTATTTGATTTATTGTTTAATTGTATTGGTATTGTTTAATGAAAATGATGTTTAATATTATTTCAGTTTATTTAGTTCCATGTGCTATGAACAATCGATTTCCATTTGTCTGCTCTGACGATTCCGCTGTCGATTGGGGTGTGACAGATTGGTATTAGAGCCATGGTTATAAAAATTAGGTTATTAGAAATGGAATAACCTAGACTATAACTAAGACCTTACATGTTTAGACATTCTCATAGGTTAGGTACCTTACGTGAATATCCTTCTACTCTTAAGTATGACAAATACACACCCCATTCTTATACTAAGGCATTGTATTCCTAAATCACATGATATTCTTTTTTAAATTTCAAATCTCAAATTGATATTTACGGTTTTCAAAATCTCATCAAAGTTTGTGTTCCATGACTGAACACATGCAATGCTGGAAGACTGAGATGCCTATATCTCGGGGTGTTCTGTCTAGGAAAGGTAATCAAATAAATCCAAATCAACCGATGGATCCGTTTACCTTACCCGGGAACCCTTGGGGTGAGCGTCCGCTTATAGGTACGCATATCTTCATTAAGGTTATGGTTGATATAATACTTTGGTTAGGCAACGTACTCGCTTTGGTTTACGAATCAAATGATTATACTCGAAACATCACTTTTTTATTATGCCAAATTCCCGATTTTGTTTCACGTAGTATAGCCCATATTTCCCAATTCTCATAAAATTTCTCAATAATCTTTCAGAATGTCTTCTCGTCAAGTCCGTCCACAATCTAGAAACTCTGGCCGCAAGATTGCTGCCCTTGTAGCTTGGGAGGTTGCTACGGTCATACCAACTCTCCTGACCCATCTGAATCAAGGCGCAAACCCTGCTCCAAACCCTATTGGTCCTAACCCTCCACGTGCTTGTACCGACAAGCATTTCAGTTCTTGCAACCCCACTAAGTTCAGCAGGACGGAAGGTGCTACTGGCCTGCTACAGTGGTTCGAGATCATTGAGAACAAGTTTCTTAACAGTGAGTGTCCCGAGAATCTCAAGGTTCGCTATGCTACCAGTGTTATGAAAAAAAGAGCACTAACTTGGTGGAACAGGGAGAAATAAACCCGTGGGACTGAAGTTGCTCTGGCTTTCACTTGGGCTAAAGTCAAGGAACTTATGACATGGGAATTCTGTCCGAGGAATTAAATCAAGAAGCTAGAAGCCGAGTTCTAGGATTTGGCTCAGGAAAGTGGCGAGAACCTAGCTTACACCAACTATTTCCATGAGTTAAGTCTCTTGGTTCCTTATTTGGTTACTTCATCATCTCAAGCTATCGAGAAGTACATATGTGGTCTCCTTATGCAGATTCAGGACACCGTGTGGGGTAGAAACCCTTCAAACTTGGAGGATGCTATCCGTCTAGCAGCACAGCTAACCGACAATCATGTCAAGGCTGGTTCTTTAACCAGAAAGGGTGACAAGAAGAAAACCGAGAAGTCTCCCATTAAAACAACCAAGGAAGACCAGCCTGACACTTCGAAGAACAAGAAGAGGAAGGCTAGATCTCAAAATTTTATTGTGGTTACCCCTGTTGTTCCAGTCAACCAAGTCATACCGACTTATCAATCGACCCTCAACAACCAGGGCCCGACAAAGAAACCTTACACCAGGCCTTTTCCTATAATGCAACGTCTGCAAGTATCACCATCCTACTCATGCTCAGTGCCGCCAGTGCACCAACTGTGGTCGTTTCGGCCATACATTCAACTTGTGCAAGAGTGCTGCTAAGGCTTCGATTAATGCACCAGTCGCCCAACACCCTCCTGCAATTGCTCAAGGTCGTGCATGTTATCAATACGGTGATCCAACCCATTTCCATAACCGATGTCCTCAACTCATCAATACCGTGCCTGCAACACAAGGGCATGCTTTTAACATCAATGTCCATCAAGCTCAAGCCACCAACAATGTGGTCAATGATACGTTTCTAATCGATCATTAATATCCTTCAGTGTTGTTTGATACCAGGGCTGATATAAGTTTTGTATCCTTAGAATTTGAGCCTTTGCTTGTTAACACCCGAACTAAGTTAGAAAGACTATTTACAGTGGAAATAGCTGATGGAAAACCCGTCATAATTGATTCTGTCATTCCGAATTGTACTCTTAAACTTAGCGAGCACAAATTCTCTATCGATCTTATACCGATGCAACTTGGAAACTTTGACGTCATTATAGGCATGGATTGGTTATCGAAGAACCATGCTGAGGTTGTCTGCTTCAAGAAGATCATCTGGATTCCTCTTGCATCCGAAAGCGTCCTAAATATTTACGGGGAAAAGCCTTCCAAAAGGCATAAACTCATGTCTTGCACCAAAGCCCAAAATTACCTTTGCAAGCATTACATGGCTTTCTTAGCCCATATTGTGAAAGCGGATGGGAAATCTAGAAAGATTGAAGACATTCTAATTATTCGAGAGTTTCCTGAAGTCTTTCCTGAAAACTTAACTGGTCTTCCTCCTCTTCGTCAAGTTGAATTCCGTATCGACCTTGTGCCTGGCGCAACTCCCGTGGCAAAATCTCCTTATCGACTTGCACCATCTGAGATGCAAGAGCTTGCCAGCCAACTTCAAGTTCTATCTGATAAAGGTTTTATTCAACCAAGTTTCTCACCTTGGGGAGCCCCAGTTTTGTTTGTGAAGAAGAAAGATGGCTCATTCCGTATGCGCATCGACTATCAGGAGCTTAACAAGCTTACTGTCAAAAACCGGTATCCCTTACCAAGAATTGATGATTTGTTTGATTAGCTTCAAGGATCCTCTCATTTCTCCAAGATTAACCTTCATTCATGCTACCATCAACTACGAGTGCACGATGATGATATTCCTATGTAACACCCGGTTATTTATCTATTTTGAAGACGATGAAAGAAGAAAAGAAATAAAGGCTAAAGTCGGGGGACCAAACTTGCCAAATGAGAAAAAATTGGTAAAAGTGGAGGATTAAGAGGGGGAGGGCAGCCACATCCTCCCCACTCTTGTGCAAACTCAGCCAAAAGAAGGGAAAGAAGAGAGAAAGGGAGAAAAAGAGAGAAAAGGCTCGATTCGAGTGGATTCGAGCGTGCCAAATCATCGTGTAGCGAGTCAACATGAAGCTCTTCTTCTTCTTGTAGTTTGTGTGAGTTCTACGACCCCTATTTTACTCGTTTTCAACTGATTTGCGGCTGGAAGACATAGTAAACCCGTTTTTGTATGTGTGTGTGTTTGTCCTATTTAGGTGTGATTGCGTGTGGTGTGTTTGGAGTATGTTCTTGAACTTGTGTGTGCTTGAATGGTGTTATACTATGCATTCCTAAGGTTTAGGATGGTTGATTTGGGCTTAGAATGAGTTTGGATGAGCTTGGAGGTCGAAAATGGCAGATTGGGTTTAGGGTAACTGCATTCTGCACCAGTTAGGGCTGGGGGACCGACTGGAGGCCATACGGCCGACTGGAGGGCGATTGGGGTTCACTTGCACGATTGAGGTTCATTCGGACGACTGGGGGTCCAGTCGCATGGGGAGTCATGCGACTGAGGGTCCAGTTGCATAGCTACTCATTCGCATGAGGTCCACTCGCATGCGGTCCATTCGCATAGTGTTCATTCGCACGATTAAGAGTCCATTCGCACGATTGGGTGTTCATTTGCATAGGTGTTCATCCACATAGGTGTTCATCCGCATAGGTCCAATCGCATAGTGTTCAGTCGCATGGAGGCCATGCGACTGAAGGGTGCCCATTCGCCCAAATAGGGCTGTTATACCCGAGGACGAACATAGTTTTTTGGGGGAAAGTGCAGATGTAAGTTTGACGTGGAAGTTCCCGTAGGTACACGTAAGTTGACCGTGGGGATCTTAGAAGTAATGTAGGGCATGATAATGATGAGGTTGCATGTTTATGCATGATGTATGTTATGTATGTATGGACGATGCCCTGTATAGTAATGCTATAGTGTATATTGATGTTCCTAATTATGATGTATGTTTATCTTTCCCGTGACTTTACGTGTTGTGTTAAAGAATGAAACTAAAGTATTATGTAACGTAAAGTAAAAGATAATGAAAGAGGTACATGATGAAAGAATGCATGCATTAATAATGAATGAGAGTAATAAAGGCTTGCAAGCAAATAAAGGAGGTGAGCGACCTTGTTGTCGCAACAGACTCGAAATGGAATCCTTGTCTTGTGACCTCAGTAATCGTGGCTGTGTGCTATGAAGAGGGTAAAATCCTGACACTGGGATTAACCATTGTGTAGAACCATCGCTTCATATCCTAGGTACTGTGGCCAGGAGGTTGCGGTGCGCCGATATAGAAGGTCTAAAATAGGCCTAGGTCCAGTACCACGATACAGAAGGATAATGTATATGGCAATGGTACTCCTAAACTCTACCTTAGGTGCTGTGGCCAGGAGGTGCGATGCACCGTTATAGAAGGTCTATGATAGGCCTAGGTCCAGTACCATGATACAGAAAAGTAAGGTTTATGGGTGAACTAAAGGAAAGAATTAAAGATGAAAGAGTAAGAAAGTTAAAGAGGTACAAAGAACGAATGAAAGTTAAAGAATGAACGAATGAAAGTAATGAACGGAAGAGTATAATGATAAAGTATGAAATGGATCCTTGCCACTCGACCTCCGTAATCATGGCTGCGTGCCGTGAAGAGGGTAAAGTGTGACAAGATCTATATAGAAACAAAGATAATGAATGATGAAGATAATAATGATATTATCCATGGGTACGTATGATGTGTGATAGCATAAAAGTAAAGAAACGGTTTTAATGAAAGTAAAGTATGTTTTATTATAAAACTAGAACTCACTCAGCAACGCTGACTTTTTATATGTTTCCAGTTAGCAGGTAAGGTTGCTGAGGATGGCACGAGGCGGCTACTCGGCTCTTTTAGGATGGCATTCTTTTGTATAATGCTTTTGTGATGTAATACAACAACAAATATTTTGTAATTGATTAACGTTGTATTAACTGGCAAAAGCATTTATAGTAAAATGAAAAGTTATTTCACAGTTTCCGATGCATGATTTCTGTAAAGATAATATAATGATGTGTTTTAAGTGCGACGATGACCAGCTATGAGGTGCCCGGGAACGGGGCCTTACATGTTTGTTTGTTTATAATGTTAGATTAGCATTTATTTAGGAAATTTTTGAAGTCAATATCTTTATCAAAAATTATAAATTTAATGCAATGTGGATATGTGGACAATCCTAGGTGGAGCTTAGGTGAACATGCTAGAAAATAAAAAATATGTCTGATAGTTATTTTGCTTTATTAGTATAGTTTTCTCTCCTCATCTTGTTTAACCAACACCATTAACAAGACGAACAATGCTGTTACATATACATAACATTGATGTTATGTAAGTTTTATATATACGTATCACAGTGCTGATTATATAAGTAACATTGATATTACATATACGTAACACACTGCTTTTACATATATTTAACATTGTTAGGTATACATAACATCAACCTTATTATATGTATCAACATTGTGATACGTATATGTAACATTGTGCTACGTATACATAACATTGTTTGTTAATTTAATCGACACTTACGTTTGGTGGTATTATCACTTATATTTTTATCGATTGTAATATGAATTCACATATATGTGACTTAGCAAGTTAAAAATATACGTAACATATATTTATTAATTTTAATATTTAATAAAATAGAGGAGAAAGAAAAATAGATTAAGAGAGAGGAAAGAGAAACAATAGTTTTTGACTTTGCCTAAAATACCTTATTTATCAAAACTTTGTCATCTAAACTTCCTAATATTTACAATCATGCAACTTTTAATATTAGCCCTTGATTAAATATGAGAATGGTTAAATGTTGGTTTTTATGATTTTCAATGGATCCCTCCCCTTATATACATATAAGGGAGAGTTTAAGAGAAAATCTCATTTTAGAGAAAACCAAAAAACCACATCTTGACCATTGATCAATCTTAATCGATGGTTAAAATTAACAATGACCATTTTATAAATTTTGATAACTAAAATGGCATATTTTTTAATAAATAGGGGCATAATAGAAAAACTAGATATATTAAAACAACACTATTTGATAACTAAAATGAATTGATCAATATATCTAATACATATATGTAAGCGTGGACAAAATCATTTGTATACTGATGACCTGTCGTTGGGGTCATGTAAAAACTAATTAACCTAGGTAGCTAGGGTAAGTCAGGTATCGTATCCACGAGGAGCATGTGGTTAGTGTTACATGATTTGTTTGATTATTTAATTAAGTTACTTAACTAAAATTAAATTATTGAATTACTTATACTATTGAATATTGGCTATGAAAATTGGATTTTGAAATAATTAACAAGTGAACTAGAAAAACAAATTGCAAACAATATAAATTAATTAAGAAGACAATAATGAGAAATAGTAATCCACCCTGAGATCAAGGTTTGGTTTTCGGTATTTGTTTAGTACAACTTGGTGGAAAATCCTTAACGGGGATTCTATACGTGTAATGATTAAATGATATAGATAACCAAGACTTAATGGGTCTTAATACACCATAATAACTGAATTAACAACCAAAACTTTACAATCATACAACTCGCACAAAATTATATGACATTCAAATTGAGATTTACTAAAACAATTATTTAATCAATCAAAACACAAGTTAATCTCATTAAAGAACTTAAAGGGTTCTAAAGTTTTGAACACGAAGAAAAACCTAATCACACAAAACCTATTACCCGAAATAGATCATAAAAGTTTAACCAATTATAATAATAAAAAGTTCATATATTAAAAGAACTAGAAAAACTTTCGTGATTGCCTATAATCAAATACGTAATGTCCTTCTTGATCTACGTGCACAAAAGCAAAGGGTTGTTGCGCTTTCGTCAGTTCCGCCTTCAATCTGTGTGTGCCCCCGAAACAGCCGTCAAAACAATAATATTTATCTTTCCAATTACATGTGGCTCTCCTTACTTGCCCTTATTATGTGGCCCATAATTACCATCAGAATTGGCCCATACATATTCCCCATACATATTCCTTTGTATCCTTTTGAATTTAAATTACACATGAGCCTTTAAGCTGCCTTCGTTTCTTCAATCTTCACATGAACCATTTGAAAAATGTTTTAAAATATTAACCAATCAATTATGCTCCATTTCTCATGACATGCTTTAAGAATTACATATTATTCATTTTGCTTTCACTCTGTATTCAAGTTCTAAAAAATATATCCATGGTAGTGTTTATAATATCCATTTATGAAGAATTCATATACTTTTAACTTAAATTCGTAATTCTTATTTCATTATAGTAATTCACGTAAACTTTATTTTTCTTCTTTCAATATGTATTCAATTTATTTTTAGTTTTGATTCATAAAACAATTTTATTTCTAAACATATAAATATTTTATTACTCGACAGTCTCAAGTTTAGACTAAAATAACATTATTTTCACTAATGGTCTCTTGAAACTTTTAAACTATATATACGAGTTACTTAAGTATTAATTAGTATCTAAAAATATATAGTTAAACATAATTAGCGCATGTAAATCACCTGTTTATCATGTGCGTAGCACATACACGATGTGATAATAAAAAATCACATTACTAGTATATAATATATACGTAGCACCTATACAAACTCTACATTAATAAAATCTTTGAAACGGTAGAGTTACATGTAACAACAACGTTATGTATTTGTAGCAACAGTGTTACGTATATGTAATTACTATGTTACATATTTGTAATTGCAGTACATATATATAACAACAACATTACATATACATAACAACAACGTTACACATACATAACAACAGTGTTACATATATGTAACTGTTTTGCTAGTTAAATGCCACATCAGTTTAGCAGCAGTGTTACGTATATGTAATAATACTATTACATGTATGTAACAATGGATTTTCATCTTGTTTATTTTATTCTTTGTGTTCACCATGTTCTTCATGTTTTAAACCAGATTTTTGCTAATTACTCGACCTGTCATTACGTTCGATGCTTATAATTTTCCATCCATCGGCGTCGTTGTCATCTTCGAGTTCATCATCCATTTCATTTTGTGTTCATCATGTTTGGTGCATAATCACTACATAAAGATGAATAACCTAGATTCAAAATCCATCAAAGAACCTAATCAAACCTTAACCTTGTAGCAATCAAACCATCGAATAACAAAATTTCAAAATCCATAAAAGTTGTTAGGGTTAAGATTGATTATAGCAAAATATATACCTTGGTTACGATGTCGACTGAAATGGAACAAGTTTAGATCATAGATGGATAAATTAAATATGGTTTTACTTAAGCACTTTAATGTTAAACTCTACTTGGATAATGATGATGGTGGTGATGATGACGATGATGATGATAATGATGATGAACGGTTGGAAAAACAAGACAATGAAAATTATATGAATTGAGATTGATATATGTATATTTATTTAGAAAAAACTAAAATATTTAAATGAATATAAATAAATACTAAAAATAATAGTGTGTCAATTTACAAGTATACTCTATTAAAAGAAAAGTGAAAAATATATTAGAAATTATATGATTGGTGGAAGTTAGTTTTTATGGTTTTCTCATAAGATTATGGTTTTCATTTGATCTATCCTCTCTCTCTATATATAGACACACACACACACACTCTCTCTCTCACACACACACACACATATATATATATATGTATGTTGTATGTATGTACGTATGTATGTATGTAGGTATCTATATATATGTGTGTGTGTGTATGTGTGTATAGGGTTGGGTTCAAATGAAAATCAAGAGAAATTATGAAAACCAATTAACCAAGTCTAATGTATTAAGATCAATTGCTCATATTTTTTTTGACTTTTTTAAAATATGGGCCCACAGGAGTACAAGCTTCTATTTTTTTATTCAAAAAAATGAGTCATTTATACATCGAAGGTGAAGATTTGATTAATTGGTTTTTATATTTTTTTAGTTTTCATTTGAACCGAAATCTGTGTATGTATATATATATATGTATGTATGTGTATACACAGACACACATATATATATATATGTGTGTGTGTGTGTTTAATTGATAGATGAAATATGATTTCAATGATCAATTATATGAGGTCGTGTGGTGATAGATGACATTCATGTTCACATAGGATATAGTCATGTTTGACCATATATGTATGTTATCATACTACACCAATATTTAAAGTCAAACCCTAAATATAAATATTTTGAAAGTTATAATGTCCTCTATCTAACTTTTTTTACTTTATCATGAATGTCAAAGAGATAAGTCACATGATTTTATCCATATATGCTTTCTTGGTCTACATATTTTGCATATCTTTTAATTATTTTTTCACCTTTATACAATCTTTACATATTACTTGTGTTACAATAAGAAGGATGGTCTACTAGGATCTGACTCACCTCGTCTGGGAAAGCCTCGACTCAAGTCCTATTACTTGGCCAAAAACCATATACCAAGTCAACTTTCTTTAACATATTTCAAGATAAGGTCTCAAAGAGATGATAAAACAAATGCATTTTCTTGAAATAATGCAAGCTACATTTCTTAGCCAAAGCTCTAAGTCAGTCACTCAGTCTTGTCAAAATTCCAAGACACACTAACTTGCCTAGCCAGGGTCCAAGTGACATTTTCTGGTTATCTTTCTTGGAAAAGTCTAAGCCAACTCTCAAGTTACCTTGTGTAGCTACCTTTCTAGGTAAAGCTCAGTTAATTTGTTTGGCCAATGCCTAAGTTACCTTGTCTAAACTCTAAATCAACCCAGTTTGTTTGGCTAGAACTTAGAATGCAAATTACCTTACTGGCTAGAGTCTTAAACCAAGGCTAAATTCAACTCGCCTAATCAAAGTCCAAGTTAGGACACCTTGTTGTGCCAAAACTTCAAGACAATTGAACATTGTACCAAACTCCAAGTCATTTCACATGGTCTTGGCAAAGTTCCAAGTCAAGTCAAGGCATGTTACTCGCCTAAAGTCTAAATCACATAGCCCTACCAGAGCTTTACGCACAAGTTAATTTCCACCAAAGACCTAATCATCATGCTTGGCTAAAACTGAATCAACTTGTCCAACCAAAATCAAGTCACCTTGTCTGCCTAACTATCAATAGTCACATCACCCAAACAAGAGATATGTAACCTTGCTTGGTGAGAACCAAGTTACTTCGCCAATATGCCTTTTTGAACTAGGGGCAGAGTTATCTTGCCGAACTCCAAATGTTATTAATTAGGATTCATTGTTAGAAGCGACTATATCCTATGTGAATATATTATTAGTCTTTATTCTAATGTTATGTAGAGACTTGAACCAAACATCAAGACATGACCATATCTTACAAGTGGATCCATATAATTATCCATGATCAATTCAAAACACAAGTACTACTGTACCATATTACCTCACAATAATGCTTCATGGGATCCGGCCTTAACCAACTCATGTAAAGGGTGAGCACCAAATATAATAATGCTCCATGAGATCCGGCCTTGGCCTACTCACGTAAATGGTGAGCACCTTATAAAATAATGTTCCATGACATCGGGCCTTGACATACTCATGTAAAGAGTGAGCACCTAATACAATAATGCTCCATGAGACTCAGACTTGACCTACTCATTTAAGGGGTGAACACCTAATAAAATACTACTTTATGGGATCCGACCTTGACATACTCAAGTAAAATTACACACACAAACAAAAACGTCTAATTATGTGGGACTATAACATATTAAAAAACTTAAAAAAAATTATCTGGTAAGGAATTAGTCATATATAAAGCACCAATGCAATGCCAATATACCAAAAGATATTGTTAAACATGGCATGGGGATTCAAGGCCTAACATATTTGTTCATTAGACAAAGAATTCAAACACGTCACATGATATTACATCATGTGGTCTAGATTAAACATATCCATGCCAAAAGGATTAGATATCTCACTTATGTTGCATCATGGTGTTTATCTTAAACTTATGATTGCCAAAAATATTAAGGGCCTTACCTAATGTTGCTTTATGAGGCCCATCACCTCGCGTAGTGATACATAGCAAGGTCATATTATCACTTGGTCATATCTGAGGTCAAACATCAGGTTTGATGTCATATCATGAGATTCAACATTCTCTCATTTTATAAACCGGTTAAATTAGAATACACACCAAGTACTTTACCAAATATTGAATCGAGGTGTAGCTTAAACCCATGGTTGAAATAATCGTACATATTATAGCACACCTACACATGTTAGAAATTTTACAATACTCCCATTAAAATTAAATGATTTATTGGTCTTGTTGTATTTGAAGTTAATCTTTTCTTGATCTATGACATTTATTTGTCATGGTTAGATTCATTTCTTACTTTCACAAATATCAAGTTTTCCTATCCCTATAACATTTGTTTATCACGACCTATTTTATACCTTTTCCACTGGTCGGGTAAAAATACACCCCTAGAATAAAAGTAATAAACAATCTAGAGGAAAGCTAATGGAAGATGTATAGGCATAAACATACAAGCCAAGTCAGGCGTAACCATGGTCATGATCATAATCACACCTGACTAGGGCTGGGAGGACATAGGTAGGACTATGACTAAGGATAGACACGTTACCTTATTGACCATACCTAAGGTAATCTTACCTCACCTCATATCAGGAAGCCTCTCCTTATTTTGTCATATGAAAACTTTTCCTAGCCTTACATAAGGCAAGCCTCAACTAAGGAGATTTTACTCGACCTTACAACAAGAATCCTAACGAGGATGACTTGTCTAATCTAACCTGAGCATATGATAGAAAAAGCTTGTCTGGTTATATGATAGAAAACCCTTTCCTGGCCATATGGTAAGAAACCCATACCGGACCATATGTAAGGAAAACTTACATACCTCACATGGCCTTATGTTAGGAAAATCTTACCTAACCATATGTTAAGAAATTATTTCTTGACTTTATGTTTAGGAAACCTTACCTAGCTATAAGTTAAGTGAAGTTATGAAACTAGTTTTCTTTGTGTCACTTTAGCATGTTTTGGGAGAATGAACAGTTTAGTTATGCTTACCACCTTCGAATGTCCTAAGAGGATTTAGCTAAGCTATTCTCTCTCACATTACATTAATTTTTTCATGAGAAAGGACATACCACATTTTCGTCATTTCATTCGGTTATATTATTGATCGAGTGATAATAATTCAAGATTTAATTGATCTAATTATGTGATTTTATATCGTTGTTAGTATGGAACGAAGTTACTTTGATTTTGTTTTGATGTGTAGGGAATTGGAGCTTAAGGAAGCTTATTTTAAGGTGAATAATCATAGGATGAAACCACGAGGACCAAATGTGCAATTACTAAAAGATGCAAAACAGGAAACAAAACTAAATTTGGTGAAACATGAAGAGTATGGAAGAAGCGGGAGGGAAATCGGAGCGTGAGAAGTGAATAAAGTAAAAACCGAAGGTTCAAGACCATGGTAACTTAAAATGGGCATAACTTGGGCTGGGAAAAGAGTTACGGGGGCCACGACCTGTCAATAGAAAGCTCATGAAAAGTTACATGTGAAATCAAAATTTTACAGCGGTCAGGCATATGATACGCCGACCATGGGCGTATGATACGCCACTCAGAATATTGGTGACGTATTTGTGGGCTTATTTGAAGAAAAAACAGAAAGTTAGGTGTCTGAAAACAGGGTTGGGCGTATGATACGCCCAGGGTCGGCGTATCATACGTCGCTGGTCAACTAACTACCTATTTTCGTGGATTTTTAAGTTATTTAAAGATATTTAATCCCAATTCGAGAGAACAACTTTTCCCAGCCAAAATCTAGCAAATTCAAGGTGATTTTAAGTGCTTTCAAGCTTCCCAACACATCCATAATCATCATTGATCATCATCAAAACAATATTAAAGATTCAATGAAGACCATGAGTGGCTAGTTCTTCTCTGATTGCTTTCGAGAGTACAATTCTTGTCAAGTGAGACAACTAGTATGCTTTGATTAGGTTTTTGTATTGAATAATGAACTATTGAATTAAGTTTTATGTTTTGATTAACTTAAAATGTTTACTTGTAAATAAAGTTGTTTGCTTGATTATTAGTTTTTGGTTTCATTACATCGTGAGTTCATTAAGAAAAGTAGATAACGTAATATAGGTAAATTGGAACATTGTGAACGAACGAATCTTAAAAACTTGTTCCTTTGTTATCACTTTAATCAAAAGCTGAAATCTTGAAATCATGTTATTACAAACCCTAATTCAAAAGTACCAATTGTTAATCTTGCAGAATTGGAAACCCGAAAGTGATTGTTTCTTATTATTTAGTTACATTAGTTTCAAAGATTCTTGCTTATCATCCAAAGTTCTAATTTTTAATCTTAAAGGTTGTGTCTTTAAGTTAATTGACTCATATTGTTAAACACTTTCCACATATTCCCTATGGAGATGACCTTACTTACCCTTACACAATAAAGGTAACTATGACCGATATAATAACTTGTTTGATCAAGTCTCGACAACCAGATCAATTATCATTTCTCCATCACTTTTGCCAAGAACATCATTGCAACAAGTAGTTAGTAAAACATACTGTAACCTATGATTAAGACATCCCTTTGGCAAGAAGCTACCGTAGTTTTGCTTTATTTTTACTTTATCCCCTTGGCAAACAACTTTCGTGCCATATAAAAAGAGCTAGGGTGAAACACACCATATTTTTCTAAAAACTTTCACAATTTATATCAGAGTTAGGTGCCAGTTTGCAAAAAAAATTGTCACTCGTAGTGACATATAATTTCATGACATTTAAAAAAATATAATAGAAACATAGTTGTTTTGCAACTAGTTTTATTCTACAAATTTTAAACATGAAAGTAGGGTTCGTTATCCAACCATTCACGTCCATGAAGCTTTAACCATCTATGGGTGCTAAAAATATTTTAAACATATTTTTTTTATTTAGGACCTAGTATCTAAAAATCCTTTCTATTTAATCCCCACAATTTTCTTTGGAATTCAACACCCGAATTCCTTGAGTTTATTTTTAACCTTTAAGGATTATTAACTTCTTTCTTTATATACGTGGAGTTCAACAGCGAACCCCTTTGGGATTTTAACACACGAATTCCTTACATATATTTAACTCTTCTTTTATATATGCGAAGTTCAACACCCGAACCTCTTACGATTTCAACACCCGAATTCCTTACATATATTTTACTTACTTTTTTTGATTATCAATACACATAATTGAATCCGTAATCATATAAATCATTTCCCCTATAATCATGTTTATTGAAAAAATAAACATATATCACATGTAATTAAACATGTTTTATCTTCACAAAATTCATACAAACTTATAATAAATAAAACATATAACATGAAATTAAACATGTAACATAATTTAACTACGGGTTAGTGTACTTACTTTTTTTTATTTCCAAGGATAACCTGCTAACTACGTATGCGAACCTGTCTTTGAATTGCCACACCACGCTTATATTCTATTGTTTTCAAAAACTTATTTTCACAAACCTATTCGTAATTGTTTCTAGTTTTGTTTTCAATCTTTGAACATATATCTATACATGTAGATAAGTGATGAACTCATTTTTATTGAAAGGATGCCACCTAGCTTCCTGGACACGTGGCTTCATTTTGTTTGTTGATTTATTAATTTTATTATTTATGTATATTTCATGTAACCACCTCCTCAAATATCATCCTTATCTATTCTTTGAAATTATAATATAATAGAACATTTATATTATTAATGTTGCTCACAAGTTTAGTCACCAACATGTATAGATAATATTTTTATTATTATTATTATTATTATTATTATTATTATTATTATTATTATTATTATTATTATTATTATTATTATTATTATTATTATTATTATTATTATTATTATTAACCAACTTAATACCCATTTAAACATAACTTAATTCAATAATAATATGCCATAACTTACTTATTTTTTTAAAAATATATATTTTAAATATTTTATTTTCATCCGCAAAACAGAATGTTACATAGGGATCAAGGGACCAACCTTGTTCCAACAAATCATATATAACTTTGCCATATGATCCTGACCTTAAATAAAAAAAGTCTCATATAAATTTAAGGTTAAGTAGTCTCACTTAACCTCATGAATGGTAGCCTCACTACAAAACGAAGACTAACTACATCATAATCATAAAGTCATCATATAGAGAAGGAGCTTCGCATAGAGAAAGTGCTTAATGGGACAAATAATGGAACAACGCTAAGAATAGAACCAAGCTTACCCTAAGGAGGTAGAGTCAACTTATTACCCCAAAAAATGGAACTTTAATCAAACACAACTAGGCTCAATCTCATCCACTTACATATATTCACTTGAAATGATAGTTGTTTGGAAGGAACCATATATTTCATTAAAAACACTTTTCTAATCAGGCAAGTGTTATTGTCATTTAAGAATATCATGAGAACCCCTACATGACTGTGTGCTAGAGGAACCTTACCTAGCCATTGGCTAGGTGAACCCTACCTAACCCAAGGTACACATTACCTAGTCACATGTTAAGAGCACCTCCATGACTAAGTGTCAAGAAATTGTGGCCTTTATGCTCATTCTAAATTAACTCCTGAGTAGGGCCAAAAAATGTGGATAAAGTCAGGCAGAACCATGCTTAGAATCATGCTTACACCTAACTGGGGGGTTGATGACGTATGTCCCGTAATGGGCCAATCACATGACCTTATAGAAATAACTTAGTAGGCCGACCCAATCCACATCAACCAAACCTATTAAGGCCACATCAACCAAACCTATTAAGGTTAAGTGGCATGCTTTATAAATAAGAGGGTTACCCCTTCATCTAAGGATCATCTTATTTGCAATATAAATACTAACTACTAGCATTTTATCTCTACCTCTCTCTAGATAGAGAACTAGCTTCTCCTTTCTTACCATACTCTTTATGTAAGAATCATTGCCCATATAACAATGGATCGTGGTAACTTATATATGTTTAGCACCATTAGGGATTCTTCCATGTATAGCAAGGATAGGCTTGCATGACATAAAACTCTACACCATATATCTCTCTCATTCCTTATACTTGCTCATCTACTTATATGTTTTAAACATATTATACCTTCAATCATCTCGTTAGATTACTGACTTAAGCAACCTAGATTTCATTATAACAACATTATACATGATTAATGTATGAACATACATGCTTCTTTGCCCTTACATAAAGATGAGAACATCATAATAATGCTTCATGAGATCCAAACATGACTTTCTCATGTAAAAGGTGAGCACCTAATACAATACTGCTATATGGGATTCGGCCATGACCGACTCACGTAAAATAACGTGCGGAAACAAAATCATCTAAATTTGACGGACTATAACAAATTTAAACACTTGACAAAATTCTTATTCTAAGAATTAGTCATATGTAAGTAAACAACACAATGTTAACATACCAAAAGATCTAGTTTAATAAGGTTTGGTGTCATGTCATAAGAATCTACATTTACTCATTTTATTAAAAAATATAAGCACCTTACTAACTGGTATATCCATGAGGTATAATTTTATCCTATCATTGTCAAAATTTTAAACACCATAAGTGGTGTTGCATTAGAAGGTCTATCTCAAGTGATGGCATAACTAGGAAATTAAGGATAATCTCCTTACCTTACCTAATCTCAAGTTTCTTTGCCTTGTCGTATGGTAACTTTTTCTAGCCTCGCATCATTCAAGCTTTAAATAAGGGGATTCTACTAGATGACTTGTGAAACCATATGGTAAGACACCCTTACCCAACCATATGACAGGATAACCTTTCCTGCCTTGCCTGGACATATGGTTTCACTATATAGTAGGAAAACCTTACTTGCCTTGCTTGGCAAGAAAACCTTACTTGCCTTTCTTGGCAAGAAAACTTTACCAACCTTTAGTGGCTATGCTTCAGGAAAAGCTTAGTGTCTTGCCTGGCGACATGGTATAAAGACCTTAACTCACCATATCATAGGAAAACCTTACCTACCTTGTCTGGCCATGTATCATGAAAACCTTACCTTTCTTGCTTAGCCATATGGTTATAAAACCTCACATAACCATATGGAAAGAAAACCTTACTTTCCTTTTCTAGCCAAATGCCAGAAAAACCTTACTTGCCTTGCTTGACCGTATGGTAGTAGGAAAAAACTTGCCTTACCATGTGTGAGAAAATTACTACGTGACAAACTTAAAGTGTTTCTGGGGAATGACATGTCACCTTTTTCATATGACGTTTGACCATATTATCTTCGCTTTATCACCTTTGCCAAGAATATTTTCTTGACAAGCAACTTCCTACTAAATCTCTTGTAAACAAGGCCACGAATCTCCCTTTGGCGAAAGTTTTTGGCCACATCATTTGATAGTGGCCAAGGAAACCCTTGGCAGGCAACTTCCTTCCTAAAACCCTTGCCATCCTTACCAATAATATTACCTTGGCAAGTAGCCTCCTTGCCCGATTTCTTGTTAATTTATCATTATATATATTTAGCAAACATTTCTTTAACGGGTGACACAAGTAGCTTTCGGGAGAAAACCAATCCTTAAAGCCTTGCCTTAGCACTTTGTAAGGAAGGAACCTCGCAAGGAAAGGATGATTTACACCAAGGCGTAGAACCTTGCCACAGGCAAGGATAAACAAAAATCTAATAACAAAAAACCTTCTTTAACTGTAAGACATAATAGAAAAATGAAGACACATCATGACAAAGTAAGACTTATAATTGGAAGGATGGCAGGGTGTCACATCCCAGCGGAAGCGTGAAGCTTTTTGGATGTGACTTGTTTGTTTAGAATGCATTGATTATAAAAAGTCAAGATTTAATTATACACATCAACACATATCATCACATAACATATTTCATTAATATAGGTTAGGATTACATCATATATATAAGTAGTCAAAATTTGATATAATCCTATTACAATATATTATTTAACTACAACATCTTCAAAGACGATAGAAATGAGCGTCCACCGCTACACTGAAATCGTAGATGTTGACAGTTAGGTTCACACAAACTCTTCCTATAATTTCTCCCCAGCTATTGTACACATCAAAAGAGAATTCAATATTGTTAGTCATGGCTACATGAAAAAGCATACTCAAAATAGTCAACATAAAGTTGGTGAGATCATAGATTTAATTTCAGACAAAATATTTTTTTGATGCATCAATTACAACCAAACCTTTCTTACTAATCTGGTAATTCATTCTGTCATGAAATAATTCATAAAATCAGATAATATAGCATCATAACACTCATCCTGTTGGTGCAGGAAATATTTTTCTAAGCAACGCTACCTATATTATCCAACGGTTCCACATCCGAATTAATGCTTGTATCACAAATGACAGTATATCTCAAAAATCTCAAAATAATGTATCAAACATAAATAGTATGTTTTTTCCCCCAAAAACTCTATAAACACCAAAATGGGGCTATGAGTCTCACCTTTTCTCCAAATGATAACCTATAAAATTCAATTTTATAAGTTAGATATAAAATTTTTTTTTAAAATTTTCAGAACCTCAGATGAAAGAAATTTCTAAAATTTTAATAGTAACATTATTAGATAATATTACCATAAAATTTCCAACTTTCATTTTATCATAAATAAATTGTCATAATTATTACAAACTTATCATAAATCGTTAAAAATAGCTACTCTTGTCCATAAATTGCCAAAATTTCTCAGAATATTACCCCAACATTTTAAAACACTTCATAAATTTATTGATATGTATCTCATAGTAGATTTGCTTCTGTAATTTTTACAATAATCTCAAAATTTAGTAAAAATATCTATACTACTTCAAAAATTATGAAATTTATACATTCTGTTGATTTCATTTATCATTATCTCAGTGAATGTTTAGATATTTTTAAGACTGTTTAGTTATTTCTTTTTATTTTTCATTTACAGGTCACATACAAATTCATATCTTAGTCATAAAAAAGAATTAAATTACAAAATAATTTTTGGATCTTTTATAACATATGGGAATAATTATATGATTTTTCCAGAATTTTTATGAATTTTTTTATATTATTTGAGAATTTTCATTTATTTACTTTAAATAATTTGTATAAATTATTTTACTTATTATATTTTTACCAAGATTTACAGAATGATAAATCAATATTTTTTTATCAATTTTCCAATGTTTATTTCCACAATCATAGTTAATTACATACCAAACTGATTTTTAACAAATTTATATATAAATTCTCAACCCTTTGATTATTTTCATATTTTATTAAGTTTTTAGATTTTGTTAAACCTTTTCCTTAGAGATTTGATCAGAACAACATAGTTTAATAAAGTTTTGATGAAAAACTTTTTATATCATTATATTACGAGGGTTGTTTTATATGTATTTATCAAACACATACAATTTGGTAATCTAATTATAAATAGTTTAAAGCTAAAACCTTGAAAAGAAACTTGATGATGCTGTTGCTTGCTATGAGAGCCGAGCGTTCGATGATGGTTGTGGTTGATGATGATTATTTACAAGCCGAGGGAGAGAGTGGATGGTGGTGTCACACGGTTGTGGTGGTGTTTAGAAAGTGATGATGATGATGATATTAGTGGTGGGATGAGAGCTGAGAGGTGTGAGGTGGGTAGTGGTCGATGGGTTGGTGGTGTTCCAAGAAACCTAGAGATGAAGAGAGTGGGGATGGTAGTGATTCGGTTGGTGTGTTTGTGTTTGAAGTGGTAGGATCCGAGAGATGGTGGTGGTGTTCAAAGGGACCAAAACTTGTAGTGTATGTATATACACCATCGGCCGATTGGCATTTATCATGAGGTCTAGACTTAGCTTAGGTGAGTAAGCTTCCTTAGATGTGCTTAGTCAACTAGTAGCTTTAGGTGGCAAGTGAAGAAGTGATCATGGTGTCATGCAAGGTGGCCGAAGGTTCTCAAGGTGGCCTTAGAATTTGCCACATACCACTTAGCAATGATGATAGTTCATGTGGCTCTTTTGAGGTGGTGTATGGTGGTTTGGTGGTTGTGGTATCATTAGCCGAGAGGTTTAGGTTAAGGTGCTAATGACTCCCTTAGTCATTAAGCTAAGTGTAAATATCCTGAAGGTTTCAATGATAGATAGACCAGAAGCAGCAGAAACTCAATCTCTATAACCGATTCTTGCAAATTTGCTAATTCGATCAAACGTAGATGTCAAAAGAGCAGTTTCAATGATCAATTGTTAAATCGATCAATGATTAACCTGCTCTGATACCATTTGAAAGGATCTCAGCATCTAGTTTGATCAATCAGATTGGATTTGCAGCGGAATTAGCACAAGAATTAGAACAAATTATAACAAAAACACATGAGATATAGCAATGAAACAGTAGGTTATAGAGAGAGAGAATTTCTGCAAAAAGGTGTATTTCATTCAATCACACGCTTCGACCAGTTTTACAATTAGGTCATCTTTCCTTTTATAGGAAAGATAACGTCAGCTGATGTCACTTGACAGTGACATCAAACCGTTATTACAACAAACTACTGAAATAAACACAACTACTGAAGATGTCTAACAGCTGACATCTTCTTACAAAAAGACAAGTGTTAACTAACACTACAACTACTGAAATAAAACTACTGAAACTACAACGTCTGAAGAACATGCTCTTCAGACGTTTT
>BJCO01825720.1:0-14635 GCA_018326465.1 Flaveria floridana | reverse complement strand
GAGATTCCTATGTGGAAGTGGGAACACATATCCATGGACTTCATAACTAAGCTACCCCGAACCTCTCGAGGACATGATAGCATATGGGTGATCGTTGACCGATTGACCAAATCGGCATATTTTATACCCATACGTGACACTTACAAGACATCAAGGTTGGCTTGTATATATGTTAATGAGATTGTAATTCGTCATGGGGTACCTCTACACATCATATCCGATCGAGACGCTCGTTTCACTTCACACTTTTGGTCGTCTATGCAAGAACTCTTGAGTACTCAATTGGACCTAAGCACGACTTACCATCCTCAAACTGATGGTCAAACCGAGCGAACGATCCAAACCTTGGAGGATTTGTTACGCCTGTGTGTCCTTGACTTTGGTGGTGATTGGGATACGCATTTACCACTCGCGGAATTTTCGTATAACAATAGTTACCACTCGAGTATCAAGATGGCACCGTTCGAAGCGCTTTATGGTCGTAAATATCGTTCGCCAATCTGCTGGACCGACATTGGTGAAAACTTCATCACTGGTCCTGAACTTATACAAGAGACGACTGATAAAGTTTCTATCATCCGAAAGAACCTTGAAGTGACAAGTAGTCGACAAAAGAGCTATGCTGATAAGCGACGTAAGCCATTGGAATTCCAAGTTGGGGAGATGGTTCTTCTTAAGGTTTCACCGTGGAAGGGTGTTGTTCGCTTTGGAAAAAAGTGTAAACTCCAAGATTTGTAGGACCTTTCAAGATTCTGAAAAGGATTGGGAAAGTGGCTTACAAACTGGAATTACCTTCCGACCTTAGAGGAGTTCATCCTGTGTTCCATGTCTCGAATTTGAGGAAGTGTCTGGCTGACGAAGGTCTGCATGTCCCTTTGGATGACATCCAGATCGACGAGTCATTACACTTTGTCGAGAAACCCGTTGAAGTTATGGATCGCATTATGAAGAAGACTAGAACCACCACTACCCCAATCGTCAAGATACGCTGGGAGAATAAGCGTGCTGAATTTACTTGGGAACGTGAGGAGCACATGAAGAAGAAATACCCGTTTTTATTTGTATAGTTTCATTCTTACTTTCAGGACGAAATTCTTTTAAGTTGGGGAAACTGTAACATTTCGTATTTTTGTTAACTAAGAGTTAATTTCGTTTATTCATATAAGGGTCATGGTTGTCAATCTTGAAATTTATGGGTGATTTATACTTATTTCTTAGTTGTTATTAAAAATGTAATGTATGAAAGCTAATAATTAAAATATAAAATTGTGCACTAATAATAATTATGATAACATTAATAATAGTAACAATAATAATAAGTCATAATAATAATAATACTAAAAATAATAACTAACATAATAGTAATAACAATAATAACAATAATAATAATAATAATAATAATAATAAACTATAGTAACGATGTTACTAATAATAATAATACTAGTAATAATAATAATCTATAAAAATTATTAACTTAAAGGTGTTTAAAACTTAAATAGGATTAGAGGGGTTGTTTTTGCCATTTTATAAACTTTAAAATGGAAGTTTGGGCATAAAATAGCAAATTATTAAAACGCAAGGACCATTTGTGTAATTTTGAAAAGAAAACAAGTCTTCCCCCCCTAGTCGCCCGTATTTCCGGCGAGTGCCCTGGCCGGAGTCCGGCCACACTCCGGTGAGTGAAAAAGTGAAAGCACAGTGAAAGCACTGTTATTTTGGTTTACCGATGTGGGATTTGAGAAGTTTGTATAATTAGAGTGTGAACTCTATGATCATTTGTGGCGGTTTGGTTTAATTAGAGAGTGAACTCTATGATCCTTTGTATAATTATGGTTTGTGATTTGGTTTAAGTTTTTTGTTTGATTTGGTTTAATTACAGACTATTTTTGCAGTTTACATATGTTAAAAAACAATCAGTCTTCCTCTTACAGACTACAAACGTTTGGTCCACCTTTTCTCCTGCAGGTGTAGTCCGTAGACTGCAGACATTTTACTTTAGAAAATCAAACAACACCTAACTTTTTATTTTATAATTCCTTGGGTGCTCTAATGATCATTGAATTAGAAATACAATATGTGTTTAAGTCGATCTTTATTTGATGACATCAAAGATACATGTAATCATTTTTCTAGTGATGGGGGAGATGTCATGAGCCAAACCACAGGAAGAGACCACTAGCATCGACTATGCGTGAAAAGCACATGGACCCCTGCTTGAGCTGTGGCATGTATCCCGGACGGTTTTATAGTTTTGTATGATTGTTACAACTCGTTACAATCCACTGTTGTTCAATTACTATCCAATATAAGAGCATTCATAGTGGATTCCTTATTTTTATCTATATAATTACATTAAAAACACTAATTTTTCTCTCTCATTTTTAATTAAATAATACTTTTTATAACCTTATCATTACTTTTTTATCTCTCATCCACTCACAACCACTTTTAAAAATATAAAAAAATTATAGCGATTGAATAATGATTCCTCAAATATACTGATAAACAGTAACATTTTTTCTCTTTTTACTCACAACCACTCAAAACCATTCTATAAAATATAGGAACACACACTCACATATTTTTAGGGATTCCATTATGAATGCTCTAACCTAATAGATTTTAACATTGAATATGACAACAACCATAGTGGTGGTTGTGTTGTGTTCCAACGAGCTTGTTGGTGGTTTCGATGATGGTTGATGACTTGCAGTTCAAGATCAGATTCAACGAAACTTTAAGGTCGGTGTTTCTCAAATAAAGGCTTTCAGGGCCAAGCAGATAACTACGGAAAAGATCCAAGGAGATTTTAGTGCATAATATGGGATGCTTAAGGATTATGTTAAAGAGTTGATGAAAACAAACCTAGATACAACCACTAAAATTAAAGTTGAGCCATCCACAGATACCTAGTTGCTGTCAAGAGGATTCTTAGATATCTCAAAGGTGCTCCTAACCTAGGCCTTTCGTATCCAAAGAATCCTGACTTCAATCTGTATGCTTATACAGATAGTGACTATGGTGGATGCAATATGACTGCAAAGTCTACATCTGGGAGATGTTAACTACTTGGTGGAAAGATAGTCTCATGGCAATGCAAGAAACAATCCTGTGTTTCTGCATCAACTGCTGAAGTTGAATATATTGCTGAAGTTGAATACATTGTTGTTGCTAGATGATGTGCTCAAGTTCTTTGGATTCAGAATTAGATACTGGACTATGGATTTAACTTCAGGGAGACTCCAATCTATATAGACAACAACAGTGCTATCTCTACCGTAGAGAATCATGTGTAGCACTTAAGGACAAAACACATCAACATCAAGTATCATAATGTCTTCAAATCAAATAACTACTTATAAGAAATTTACCTTCGAAAGAAATTCTGATATATCTTTCGATGCTTAAAATGTGCTTCTAAGTACTTATATGTTTTTGAAGAACAATTTTATTCTGAAAGCAAATAAGGCTCGGCAGATTTATTCTCTTATGAATAGAACTTCTTAGTTTTAAACTCTTCTGAAATTAAATAAGTCCCAGAAGTGAAAATACTCCAAGTATTTTTTCTTCCAAAGCAAAATTTCCACAAAGCTCAGCAATATCTTCCGAAGTCAAATTGGCTTTGGAAGTTTTTATAAAACTTTCGAAGATAAATTACCTTCGGAAGATTTTCAACTTCCAAGATAGTTTATCCTTTTTGGGTGCGTTTTTAGAGGTGGGACCGACATCCAGGATTCAAAGTTTATCCTTTTTGCATTAACTTTGTCTCAAATCTATTTCATACATATATATATATATATATACACACACTAAACGGTTTCCCCTCTTTCACTTTCCTCTTCATCTACAAAATTCTCTAACCTAAATTCACCCACAAACCACCTTTGTTCTTACCTTTCTTCACCACAAAGCTACCTCACAAATGGCCAACCTTGATCGTAGAAACTAAAAAGATTTTTCCATGCATTTACACAGGCAACACAATCAGGTTGCTCTGTTGAACTCGAAGAAAGATCCTGGTTTCTCAGAGGTTTGACGATTTCGGACTCTATCCAACTACTTCACTTCCCTCACTATAGATCCTCCACTTTATGAAGCTCAACTCTTGGAGCTTTAGAGGACCTTCCAAGAGGTCACTATGGATGGGGAGAAGGCACTGTCTGTCACGGTGCAAGGGAGAAAAATCTTCATTACTCCATCCTCTATTAACACTCATCTTAGGCAGGATAATGTAAAAGGTGACTTGTCCTTCCCAAAGTCTGTTGTCAACCAGTTCTTTAGGCAGATGGGCTATGAAGGTGATTTAAGAACCTTCAGAAAAAGGAAGGTCTCCTCCCGGTGGAAGTACCTCCTCCATGTAGTTATCTATTGTTTATCTAACAAGCATGGAGATGGGACCAAATTCCTGAACACCTTTCCTACATAGTCCATGGGATGGTTCAGGGGGTCAAGTTCAGGTATTCTCAGTTTGTATATATAAATTTACATGCTAACTTGGACTATTTAGAAATTACATGTTCCCTAGATATGTCCAGCACATTCTTAACTGTGAACTAGGCTCACCGTTAATGGGCCATCTAATGTTCTAAAAGTGGGACAGATGAAACCTAACATATTCAAGATTATAAGAAAGCCTACTGCGGGCTTCTCAGGGGTAGAAACATCCCTTGTCCCAAAAATATTGGAGCTAATTGCTCAAGGTGACCACCTAGCAGCACCAGCAAGTGTTAAACCCACACCTTCTACTTCTCAACCACCCAAACAACCTCAAATAAACATCACCTACACAAGAAAATCCAAACAAACCCCTACATAAGCTACTCAGCTTATGCAGGCCCCCATATCTTCACCAATGTAGAAGGAAGTGGACACTGGAGCTCCCACTTCCCCTGAGGAGAAAACAATTACCATCTCACTGAGGATTAGTGTTGATGTACCTCATGCTCAACTTGATGAGCTCACAACCCCAACAGCCTTAAGCCTTCACTCAGAGTCTCAAAACTCTAGTGAACAACCTTCAAGGAAAAGTTACCATCTCCAGCCTCTAGACCTTAACCAACCTATACCCAACCTAGAATTCTATAATAATTAAGACATGGGATTCAATGAGTACCATGAGTCTCTCTTCTCCTCCCCTACTCAAGGAGAGATGAGTACTCTAGCATCACCCATGTGTAGCCCACATCATCTACCCACTACTAAGATAGATCACCCTAAACAAGTTCAGGTGACCCATATGGAAGAGGCTCTCACTTTAGTAAGTGACTACATCTTTAAGACCTTAACCATGGCAACCCAGCCCCTTGACACTTCAACTAAAACTATCATGGTGCAGGGAAAATCTAGTAGCCAAGAACAGAGTGTTGGTGATGAGGAAGAAGACTTTGGTCCTATTCTATCATCCCCCATGATTTTTCTGATGAATATAAGGGGAGTTTGAAACTAAAGGTGAAAAAACTAACTAAAACTTGCACATATTTAGTCTCAAAGGTTAGTCATCTAGAATCTTAGATGACTACCTTACAAAGGAGGGTCGATGACCACCAAATTAAGATCACCGAACTCAAGGGCAAGTTAGCTGAGAGACCACTTAGTAGGACTCAACCAGGTCCATAAGAACATGTGAATGTGGTAGACTTAACCCCTAGTTCACCTATGCAACAGGGTGATGTTACTAAAAAGGGAGAAAGTCCTAGCAATGACAGAACCTGATAGTTCTTCTTAGAGTATAGAAATTGAGGATTCACCACCCTTACTTGAAATTTTCCATACTCAGCAACCTCCTCAAGTCCATATTAATATGGACTCACTCATACAAAGTTTGTTTGAGAAAGGCATACCAAGGGCTATGCCTACCCCATCTCATCACAATGAGAATCCAATTATAGGATAGAGGTATGACATGGATAGAAGAGCCCTTGTAATCTCTAGATCTCAGGGGAAACAGGAAATCTTCAACTTCTCCAACCGAAGATTCTATAAGAGCACCTATCTGATTGATCTTCCACTTACCAATCTAAGTCAAAACAGGCAAGCTGCTAGGTTAGTAGATAGGATTCAAGATAGGATGCTAGAAGAGTTCAAGCTGAGATCCAAATTTTATAGACAGAGGCTAGCATGCAAGACTATCAGTCAACTGGATGTTGAGGTGGACCCCAAGATTAGCTTCGAAAGGGAAACCTTGACTGAAGGCCTAGTAGTTGAGCTTGTGAACCTTGTGGCAAGAACCACTTCAACACCCATTACCCTCAGTGAAGCACCAGCTGCTGAAGATGCTTCACAACCTCTCTCTGGCCAGAGCTTAAGTGTTGAATCAAGTAATGAAGGCCAAAGCTCTCTCCACACTGAGTCACCAAGGCCTCTGAGTGACAAAAGAAAAAGGAAGATAACTCCTGAGGAGATTTAGGAGGAGGAGGAGGAGAGAGAGAGGAAGAGGATGCTAAGGAGAGAGAGTTCAACTGGGTCCCCAGGCTTCATGGAAGAAGCAATCAAGGTTGCCCCCAGGCCAAACACTTAAGATGATGAGTTGAGGGCATCCACATTAAACTACTTGGGGACCAGTATCTATAACATTGATGAGACCAGTATCTATAACATTGATGAACTCATCTCTCTTCCCTTAAAAGAGCTTAATAAACTGGCTGAAACTGAGTTGTTCAAAGAACGGAAGGAGGCAGAGGATTCAAAATTGCTCCTCAAGATCAAGGAAGAAAGAAGGAAGAAAAAACTCTACAAACATGATCCTACCCTCTCCCCAGTTCAAGAAAGCCCTGAGACAGAGGTTATGACAACTGAACAACAACCTCAGGTAGACAAGGATACAGACAGACAAAACATGATCAGCTACCTGAGTGCCACATGCCTCTATCAGGTATCTGCACTTCTTCCCTTATCCTATAAATAAATAGAATTTGAGTACCTCAAGCAGCTTGAGCAATAAGTGATAAAAGAACAAAAGGTTGCTAAGAGGAAGATGCGGGAAGAAGTTGCAAAGTCAAGAGCCATTATCCAAAAGAGCCAAAAGAAGTCTACTGATAGGCAAAGGATGATGAGCTTCTTGAAGCTGTATGAATTCTATAAAATAAGGCTTGGTCCAATGTCTCTATCCACTATGGATGATCATATTAGAGTGATTAATCAGAAGATAAAAATAGGGAGCTTGTTGACTTGCATTCTTTACCAAGTCAAGCTTCACTTGAAGTTGAGGTCAAGGCTGAACCCCAAGAGACAACACAGCCTGGACCTAGTGCTAGACCATAGCCAACTTCATCATCTAATCCATAGTAGGATCCTGATCCTTCTCCTTCTAAACCTTTGGGGGAAGAGGACCCAACTGAGAAGGACACACAAGAACAACATTGTGCTGAAGGCTAGTCTTCTCAGTTAAAGTTTACAAAAAAGAAGAAGATGATGGCCAGGAAGAGGGACACTAAGAAGAAGAAGAAGTTCAAGGCATCCACCTCTACACCTCTGGATGAGTCAGAGCATCCTGAGGTAGCTCAAGAAGAGACTGCTCTACCAAGTCCAACACAAGTAGAGTCTCTTGAAGCTGTAAGACCTATCCTGTCCTAACTTTTGTTACAAATCTAGACAGATGGTATATCATCAGAGATTAAGGAAGTCAAGATGTCTATTTCTTGCAAGACATGCTTGATCTTCCTTTGCATGATCTCTATGACATAAGGAGGTGCTATGAGAGTCTGAGGGACCCTGACCAAATAATGAAGAAAGGAATGGTCTTGATCCTGATGAGGACTATCAATATCTGAGTAACCTTCTTTGTTTTGGTAGCATCACCCTAGGGGGCGTTTGTAAGGTTCATACTTAAAGGCTGATGCAACCAAAGAAACCAAAGAGCTTCCAGCATGCATGCATGAAGTGAAGAGTAGAGTTACTTTGAAAGTTTTACACAACTCATAGAAAATATTCTAAGTGTAAAATCTTCTAAAGCCAAAAGAGTGAAGGCTGATTTCTTTTGAAGACAGAGAAGACATGGTTTCTTTAATCACCTTTCGACAAAAGCTAAACAACTTTCCGCTGTCACTCTAAATACTCACCAACTTATATAAGTTGGTGAAAAGGTTCATGCTTTTGTCAACTGTAGATTATGGTCTGTGGTCTGTAACTTTCTACTTTGTACCTTTTATTATTTTTGCAATATATTAGGATATGAGCTATGATATGTCATAGTCACAAGTCAAAAGACAATCTGCCTTTTGACTATACATTGATCTTGTTGTCTAGATTAGTGTTTCTAGCTAGCTTTTAAAGTATAGTTGGCTGTAGGATTTAGTATAAAGTATCTCAGGTTCTTGTATTTAAAATATGCTTTGTAACACTTGTAATAGAAATTGGGAGCAATATACAACATTCTTGAAAACCATACTTATCTTGTTCTTGTTCTTTGTTCTCTCTTATTATTTACTTGTGTTCTTAGTATCATCTACTTAAACCCGGTTCCCTAGTTGATCTGTTAAGTGTTCTTACGCTCTTCTCATTGTGAAACTGATTGTATTGACCATTTTTTAAACGATCCTACATAGATGGTTTACAAAATATTATCCCTAACAACCTAACCCAATATCTGGTTCAAAACATAAATAAACATCCTAGAACATTTTCATTGCAACTAAACATAGAAAAAACCTAACCCAGCTCACTCTAAAATAAGCCTTCAATTTCTTAGCTTTTGGTTCACTGTGTTTCAATGCATCTTGTAGTTCTTTCTTGGACTTCAACAAGCCAAGGATAATGTCAAGTGACCTTTGACACATTTGAGGATCACACCATCCAATAAAACGATAATTTAACCCCTGCACTAGGAAAATGAAGTAATTTTATTACATTTTATCACTTGACAATACATGATTCGCAGATTATGCTAATTCTTACAAACCACATAAATTGATGAAAATTCTTACCTTCTTTAGGCACCCATAAAAACAACGACCGGGATTCCTAGGTGTCCAAGATGTTTTTACAACCGCTAGCTTGTCACATCAATAAAACACCGTCATCGTTGCTTCAAAGAATTGGAGTCTGGTGAAGAAAACCTAAAAAAAGTACACGGGTGTACTGCATTAAATGGAAGCGATCTGATGAAAAGGGGGTGGAAAATTACCAAAGTGCCCTCATGTGAGATGTGCATGATTGGAGTTAACAGAAATAGTAAATGACCGTTACCCAAAAGGGTAAAAAGTAAGGTCAGTTTTAATTGAAAGGTTATCTTATGGAATTTTTAAAAACTAAGAACCCAGTCCATAATTTGAGTTATTATAAAGGATAAATTTTTAAGTAATAATATTTTAGATAAGTTTATAAAATAAAAAGTGATTAAAGAGGATAAAGTAAATAAAATAAACAAAATGGAAAAAGTAAAAGAATAATGAAAATCACAGATTTCGTCCTTTAACGGGTAAATGCAAAATGGTCCATTCACACAAAACTAACAGAAAAAGTTAACTTTAGTTAGTAGAAAGGATATAAAGCGTGATAAATTTTCAAATAAAGGATGCTCAGTGTACTTATCAAAGTTTAAGAATAAAATTCATAACTTTAAACATAATTAAAAGACAAAATTTGTAATTTACTTATATTTTTATAACCGTTTCTTTAAGGATGGAAGCAACAAGCATACATGTTTAATATTTTTTATGGCGATGTAAAATGGAAACAATAATGGGATGCAACTCACACTAGTAAAGCAAGTCACGAAGTATAACATTAGATTAGTTTAATTATATGTTTTATTGTTCGACAAAGTCATGCAAATCAAACTAATTTAGTTTACTTTTCATTTTAGTTTTAGTTAAGTTGCTCTTTTTTTTTATTTTACTTTGTTTCAAAGCTAGAATATTGAAGTTTTAATATTAGTTATCAATTTGTTTCTTATCCTCCTTGATAGATTTTTTTGTCCAACTTTTTTCAAGCTTTACATATACATATATGCAAATAAACCAAAAGTTTGAAAAACAGATGATAAGCGTGAAGATTTACATATTTATATATACTAGTGGGAAGGCCCGCGCTTTGCGGCGGGTACGGTTTGTTCAAGCTTTCTAAGGGTTGCTTTAATAACATACTATTGGTGATCAAATACTTTCTTCCTTATGTAGATACTTGTAGAGATTGCTACATTTGGTATTTCCTTCATTTCATCTACTAATTATTTAAAAGGTTAATTTATTGGCTCCCTTTTTAGTTACATTTCTCCTTGTAATGATTTGATGCAATTGGATCCATGTTTAGGGTATATAAAATTGTTTTATTTTACTTAGCCATGAAATGGTTTTTGACCTTTATTAGTGCCAATTCGGTTCCTTGACCATAACTCATAACTCATAAGTATAAAACCCTTCTTGCTCTTTTATAGAGCCACGCATAAAACCTACTTATAATACCCGATATAGAGTGTTTTATGCTTGTACAAAACAACATTTGAATTTGGTCAGTTTGCTACAGATTAAATATCTTTTTAGAAATATGTTCAAATATAAAGTATATTTTTATTACAAATTTTGAGATACACAATTGGTCAAAAAAATCATAAAAAATTACATCTCACAATCTAAATCAAATTTCAAAAAAATAATTCCGAGTTTTTGTTCCCCCTAGCCGTCCTCAAAAAGAAAAAAATAAACAAAAAATAAAAAAAATAAAAAAAAATTAACGTTATTTTATTATGTTATTTATGAAAGACACAATAATGTCATTATGTTATTATGAAAGACACAAGGACGTCATTGTGTCATTATGAAAGACACAATGACGTCATTGTGTCATAAAAGACACAAAATTTTTTTTATTTTTTTTATTTTTTTCTGAAAGAGGACGACGAAAAAAACAAATATTCTGAATTACTTTTTTGAAATTCGATTTAGATTGTGAAATATAATCTTTTTGTGACTTTTTTAGCCTCATTGTGTCTTTTCACATTTTGTATCAAAAATACAATTTGTAGAATAATTTCAACATTTTTTTAAAAGAATAATAAGCCAACACAAATCAAAAGCACAAATTTTAATTTTATAAAGATTAATATTATAAAATTTAAAAATATTATATATTACAAGTTATTAGAGAGAAATTAAATTGAATGTTAAATAAAAATCAAAAATTAAACCAAAAAAATTATAACTTTATACATATCTTAACCTAGCCTTAGTATCTCCTAAAGTTTAAACTCTTCTTTCAAAAAGACATTAATCTTCAGCTATGATTGTCAAAATAAAATTTATCCAAATAAAATTCTTTTCTGTTGATTTGATAATTATGTTATCATTTAATAAAATTTTGTAGTTCTCTTTCTAAATCCTCAAATCAAAAGTAAGAAAATGTTGATATGTAAATCAATCTCAACTCAACATTTAACCTGTATAATAAAATGGTTTGTTTCACTCACCCAACTCGGCCCGTTTGGTTACTTTGCTAATTGCCTCATCTAAATGCACCGAGGAGAATCAAGATATGTATGTAATATTCATTTGCTCACGAGATGAAAGCAAATTTTCACATAGGAGAATCAACATATATGTATCCATTTCTCACCTAACTGTATATGACACATTTATGAATGAAGATATGTATGTATGGAATATTAATTAGCTTCTCACATTAAAGGGATGTTGCCATCAACTTAAACTCAGTCAAACAAACATGCAATACCTTTTCGTGCTTCAAGAGTTACTATCTTTCATTTTGAAAAATGTCAATTGCTCCGGGTGCAACAAAGATATCCATAAATTTCTCATCTAAAAGAACAAATAGTTCCAGTCCCAATTCTACAATAAAGTGTTCCTCTCTGAAATATAGAAATAACATAAGTTTCAGTTGGTTTGATTTTAGAAACAAATTTATGTTAATAAAATATACAATATGGTTAAAAATCCTTAATTTAAATGTTGTAGTTACTATCCATTCCACCAATACTTCAAGTGCAAAATGTTCTGCGGCTAAGTAGAGTATTTCATGTAAGTTGACCCTATTTGTGAACCGTTTTGGCAACCAACATTTTGCTATGACCTAGGATTCTAGGATGGAGTTTTCTTGCTCCACCTTCAATGAGGTTTCCTTGTTTCTTTGGTTGCTCAGGAGATGATGTCTCAGGCATAGTGATAGAAACTTCCCCTACTGCTTTAGAAGCTTTCCTTGATCGTTATTGTAATTAGCAGAAGGTATATTTTTTTTATTTGAGAAATCAACGCATATGGGCTTATGACTACATCCAAGTGTTGCTGCACAAGCTGCTTGCATTGTTTTAGAAGATCTTTTATGAAGCAGTTTAAGAACACCTTAAGGCAGCACGAACATACACATCCATATCCCAAGATTTCGTCTCATTTGTCAAGCAAACACAAAATCATGTTTTTTTTACATATATGTGTATATACATACTATTGGTATGAAAGAATATTAAAGTCCTTACGGTCAAAGTGAAGGTGTTAGTTTTTCTCCATGACAAGATCAAACGGGTTTCTTAACACAAAAGCAAGTCGTTCACAAGCAGTATCAAGAAGAGGTGCAAAGCATGATTTCACAAGCTGCACAGGCAATCTCTGCAACAACCTCTATAATACCTCTTCGACCTCCTCTGCCAGCATCTGCAAGTGATATATGACATCTGTCAAAAATATAAGCCGACGCAAGTTATTCATAGACAAAATATAAATAACTTTAATTTATAAGAGTTTAAGTGTGTTTAAGATTTTACCTTCTCCTATGAAACAGTAGGATATTCGTCTGAATAAGCAACATATTTAAATCCATGCATAACTCTTTCAAATACAGCACCAGCATAAACTCCAAATCGAGGAATTGGGTGGTTTTATATCAAAAATTACTCCAAGCCAGCTACCCATATCACTTTTTGATTTCTCTTCATATGTTGTTTTAATGCATTAGGGTCAGGATCTGCGGCTCCATCTATCAATGCTCCCTGTAACATAAACCATCTCGTTAGTTACAAATACTAAACCAATATTCTTTATTATTAGAAATAAAAGAACTCCTCAAAATGATTATAGATGGAGGATGCAAACAACATTAAAGTTTTTTGAGAAAATCTACATCAAGTAATCTCTCAAACAACCAAAACTTACATCCATGTAAAGGCAAAGACAAATAACCAAAGTTAACACTCATATCTTCTTGTTTGAGTTTATTAGTCTAAACAATAAAATTACAATAGCAAATCATCAAGTTTTCATAATCGTGGAACAAAACATAAACAAAAATTCTACATTATCAACAAAATTAAAAAAAAAAGTGGATGCAATTACATCCGACTTTAGCAATTTGCCATCAAAATCACTAACCACCCATGTTCCCAACTGGAAGACGGTTCAAATGAACAATTAGGGCTTCAAAACAATGCATCAATGTTGGTAAAAGTAGCAACAAGAACCGATAATTGAACGAATTAAAAACAAAAGTTACTTAAAAATTTAGATTGGATGCAAAATTCTTCCCTAATTTATCGAATAATGGGAATGCAGTGACTGTGGTTGACGGATGAATGTACCCTGCAATAAAAACTGGCGATGAAATTAAATGATAGTGAGGGGACGAGGATCGACACCGTGATGGATGAACTGAGCGTAACGAATGTCGGTGGCTAAGAAATGTGAGGAAGCGGAGAGTGAGGGAGGCATTGCAACAAGCGCGTGTTACAGGATGAGTGATTTTAGAGTTCTAAGCTTAAATAAAAATGTTTCAGGGGTGGGGCTGTAAACGACACAACCATTGAATGGCGGCTTCATTGCATTCAATCAGTTGCTTATTGATTTCAATGGTAACCTAGCTTTCATGGCGGTGCGTACGCGTAACGACCGGAAGTGGAGCAAACGTGAAGGAGCCGGAGGGTGAGGAGCAGGGCAAACGACGCGTCTTACGAAATATGGCCAAACGGAAGACGCAGAGGTGAAACCGGTGACGGTGGGAAGATGGGAAACCGGTGGTGAGGAGAATAAAAGTCGCGTCTTACGTCTTTGCCCATGCTTCCTGCATTATAATAGTAGTATAGATGACCGATTTAAAGAAATTGATAATTAGTTTGAGAATTTACATATTATCCTATATATTTAAAAAGCAATGGGAATGAACAGTGTGAATAGTGCCCAAGCTACATCACCGCCACCACCACCGTCTTCCGACCACCACCACTAAAATCCCCAAACCCTAAACATTTGCCTCCTGTGAAGAACCGGCCTTCGGTGGTCACCATCTCCCAAACCCTAAACATTTGAACTCGCGCTCCGATTGTGTGATGGCATGGTGGAGTGTGGTGCGGCGACGCTGGTGTGGTGCATGGTGGCGGTGTGGTGGTGGACGTGTTGGTGTTGGTGTTGGTATGGCGGTGGCTGTGTGGCGGTGGCTGTGTGGCGGTGGCGGTGTGGCTTGCAGCCACCGCTCGAATCTCTGCTTGCTTTCCTCTCCGATTTGCAGGTTCGTGGTGTTCCCTCTTTTGCTCTGTCTTTGTTGTTGGGTTGTTATGGCGTTGATGGCTCTGTGTGGTGAATCGAGGGTATGTTTGTCTGTTAATTTTAAGTTTTTAACCATAAAAGCAATAAGACCCAAAGCCGAAAACCTAAAATATCATTCCGAATTCATCAGACTGACGTCTGTATGTTTTCAACCG
>BJCO01825715.1:0-36347 GCA_018326465.1 Flaveria floridana | reverse complement strand
ATAGTATGATGTCCTGCTGCCGATATGGCTTTTTGTATACTGTATGCTATGTGCTGTATGTTTTATTGTATGTTATCTTGCTAAACAGTATGACTTTTGCTATCGAGTCGGGGGTCTCATTGGAAGCGGTCTCTCTACCTAACAAGATAGAGGAAAGACTCGCCTACACCTACCCTCCCCAGACCCTGCTCTTGAGTGGGATATACTGGGTTTGTTTGTTTGTTTGTTTGTTTGTTTGTTTGTTTGTTTGTTATATGTTTTACAATCACAAATCATTTTTATCATACAAACCACTGATTATAGGATAACTAAATGAGAATATCAGTTCACCATATTATAACCGAACTATCAACCTGCCATAACGGTTAAAAAACAGACCACCAACTCCGTCAGTTTTGTTTGCCGTTTTCTAAAACCATAGTTACCAGTTTGATATAATTTCTATCAAAACCAACAAAAACCAACCGAATATGACCGTAAACACTCTGAACTTGACATGTTTCTTAAAATGGTTGTTTTAACACTCCAAGCAAAACTTTGGGGTTTAAATGCCAACCTGCATATAACCAAAGGTGTAAAGTGAAACACCATTTCTTCTTGCTTTTGGTGAAGATGTGAAACACACCCAAACGAAGAAACAACAAAGACGACGCTAATGGAGTTTATGCTCTAAACTTCCGCCATTGCTAACATCACTGAGCTCACACTCATACTTCATCATCATCAGCATCTTCCTCAAGTCACCATTCGATACTTCAAAGCAGAGATTTCAGTTTCATAGAGGTTCAAATCTCGCAGCAGCACCAAACAGAAGTTTATCGGAGAATAATAAGAAGATCTGTGCAGAAAACCTGCGGTTTAGCGTATGGTATATGAGGATTCAGGTAGTGTTTTATCATTTATGTTTATGAATCTTCATCGTTCGTTTTACATTAGTTTGTTTTGTTGTGTATGATAATGATAATAATAATAATAATGTGTAATTGTGTATTGTGGAGTAACTCACTGGAGATTGCATCTAACGAGACTACAATGTCGCGTTTGTAATTGAGATATTGTTTTTATAATTTCGGAAATTAGTTCCGAGACTTCGTTTTTGATGTTAAACCTAGTGATTTTGAAGTGATAATTTTATAGGATTTGATCAGGAGTTGAATTTTATTTGCAGTAATTGTCGTTAACATTGAGGAGTTTAGTGTTTGTTTTTGACTTATTGTAGTTTTGAGTTTTTGGAAGCAGCTGGTGGTTGAAACTGATAACTGACAGTTGGTGAGACCTGCATTTAAATTTGAACAGGTATTGATCAAGTTAAAGGATTGCTAAATCCTGTGTTGTCAAGTTATATTTGTTTTTAGGGAAAATATGATAATAATATTAGGGTTTTTTGGTGCATCTATGGCACTTCAGACATGGCAGATTCGAGCACGGTCGTTGTGATACCTAAATATCAGAAGAGTAATAAGCTTAAAGCTGAGGCTGCACTATGTAAAGAGATTGGTAATCGGACCGATTTAGATGGGTTTATGCAAGATCTTAAGCTTGAACATGGAAAAGGTTCTCAAAAAAGCGATGAAGCATCAAAAGAAGATTTTGTTGTGAAAGTAATGGAACATAGGACTGCGAAAAATGGATCAGATGGTAAATTTGAAAATGTTCCCTTTGTGAAAGAGAAAATAAGAGCTGGCGAGTCAATTGAAACAAAGGATAAAACGTATAGGTCGTTTAACAATGCAGATGAAACTATGCTTGACTTATATTCTAGAAATTTTAGTTCCAGTAATGGGTCTGTTGACTTCTACCAAAATGATGCTTCCAGTGAATCGAATGATACGAAAGAGAGTCAAGTTTTTTCTCAATCAAAGATTCATCCATCTGAATCAGCGGATACTGCAATTGTGGCCTTAAAGCCTCCGAGTATGGACAGAGTTATTGAGCCGAAAGAATTTAATGAAATAAATCCGGTTACTGGTGCAGTTTACAAAGATGATTTTGAGGACAAACCCTGGTTAAAGAATGATGAATTCAAATATAGTTCATCAGAATTATGGAAAGACTGTTCTGTTAAAACAGTATTTCCATTCCCTAAGGGAGATGCATCAACGAGTTATGATACTAATACTAAGGCAGCATTGAAAGATCAAGTATACGAGGCTGGTAGGGCATTATTCTTTGCAACAACTCAGCGAAATAAGGAATCAAAATCTTTTAGTGGTCAAGGGCTTCCTGTGATCTCAGATAAACATAAGGAAGAGTTACCTAGATTGCCACCTGTTAAACTCAAATCAGATGACAAATCATCAAGTATAATCTGGGAAGAAAAGTATCAACGTGACGGGTTCGTTTCAAAGCCCATTAATGTTGACAGTACTTATCTTATCGGATCATTTTTTGATGTTCCTATTGGCCAAGAAATAAGCTCTTCAGGTCAGTAGTATTTAGTATGTACATTTATTTATTTCATCTTGAAGTTTTTAGTAAACATGCTGACTAAATTATACATATCCCACACGTACTCAAATTTTAGTATGCGATTGATTCTCGTCCTTGAATTTCTCTCTAACTTTTAACAAAATCTATATAGCTCCGTAACTTGTCTGTTTTCGTCAAAATTAAACACAAGTTACTAAATAACGGTGTATTGATTCATGACAAGTTGTCAAATTGATTACAATTCAATGTAATCCTTGATGATTTAGGTGGAAAAAGGCTTGCAGGAGGCAATTGGTTCTCTGTAAGCCAAGGAATTACTGAGGATGCTTCTGATTTAGTATCTGGTTTTGCAACAATTGGTGATGGTTTAAGTGAATCTATGGATTACCCAAATGATTATTGGGATTCTGATGAATATGATGACGATGATGATGTTGGCTATATGAGACAACCAATTGAAGATGAAACCTGGTTTTTAGCTCATGAGATTGACTACCCAAGTGATAATGAAAAGAAACTCGGATCACAAGAAAAATTCCCCCAAAAAAACGATGATGACGATCTTTCTTTTGCAGAGGAGGATTCTTATTTATCCAGTGACCAATATTTTCATTCAAAAAATGTGGGTTCAGTCACTCGAACAGGTGATATGATTGGTAAATATGATGGGCGGCTCAAAGAGGAAACTGAGTTGAATTTGGTGCTTGCTGAACCAGGGTGGAAGGGGGCAAAGGGGACCCATTTAGATGACCTTTGTGTAGATGAGGAACAACACGGTTCGGTTCGATCAATCGGTGTGGGAGTCAACAGTGACATGGCAGATTTTGGTAGTGACAGGGAGTTGGATGGTATTTCAGCACATGATTCTGAGAAGAAATATGTTGACCAAAACATGAAAGTCAAAATTAGCAAATCAAGTTCTGTTAAATTGATTAATAATGTGAGTGATGGCGGATTTTCTTTTCCCCCTTCCAGAGATGGCAAACTGTTGAGCGGTGTTAACAAAGCTTACAATGCTACTGTAAGTGAAGAAAATGACGATTTGAATCCTCCATGGAGACAAAAAAGTAGTATCTCATCACCTGTTAAAAGTTCAAGAGACGAAGATGATGTAGAAGGTTTACGTACAGCTGATTCCAGCCCGTCTACTCTATCCAATTATGGTTATGCTGAATGGGCCTGTCAGGTGGACCAGAAAGTTCATGGCTCAAGAGAAGATGAACCAGGGGGTCCACTGGAGGATGAAGAGGCTGCTGCTGTCCTGGAGCAAGTGAACCAGATAAAAGCTCAACAAGAGGAATATGAGACCTTTAATCTGAAAATTCTGCACAGAAAAAACAGGTATGGTTGTAATGCTATTAATTCTATGCTAATTATATGGTTTTCTAATCTATATCTTGTAAATCGTATAGGCAAGAGTTTCTGGTTTACACCGTGAAGAATTATAATAGGATTAAGTTTTTATATAATTGAAGAGGCTGTTAAAGGTTTACACCGTGAAGAATATAATAGGATTAAGTTTTTTAAGAATTGAAGAGGCTGTTTAAGTAACAAAGCTGTAAGGCACAACATGTTCTTTTCTATTTTCTTATAGATAACATGCACCATGTGATATCAAATAAATGGTGGATATGTATGGGGAATGGGTTGTGAGAGCTTTTTAGAAAATAACCATATTTTAGAAATAAATGTAAATTATAGTTAAATTATAGGGATAGAGATAGGGAAGCCATTGTAAATGCTAAGCTCACTTATTATCTGCTATAACTTGCTTAGTCATAAGTTGTTTTTCTAGCAAAAGATGTTGAAGCTGAGAAGAAAATTTATAAATATAGCGCATGTTGAATTTAGTTCTGTCAAACTTGAAGAAGTAGAAACCTATTATATCCACTATTGATGTTAACTGTTTAATATTGGTTTTATTAATCTACTAATCTGCTAATTTTATTAACTTATTTGTTTCTCAGAACTGGCTTTGAGGAGGACAAAAATTTCAATGTTGTTTTAAATTCTGTGATCGGTGGTCGCTATCAAGTTACCGAATATCTTGGGTCTGCTGCATTTAGCCAAGCTGTTCAAGCACGTGACCTTCACACTGGCATGGATGTCTGTGTGAAAATCATTAAAAATAATAAAGATTTCTTCGATCAGAGTCTTGATGAGATAAAGCTTCTAAAATTCATCAACAAACATGATCCTGGTGACAAATATCATCTTCTCAGACTTTATGATTACTTTTATTACCGAGTAAGTGATTCTAATTTGGAAATTTATTAGCTTATCTGTTGACTATATTTAGAACTTTCAAGCAAAAAAAGGTTCAAAATTCCACACATACACACACAAACACATTCTTCTAAATTTCATAATTACATATGTACCCATTCCAGTAAATAAAATAAAATTAATTACTTATAAGAATTTTTTTGAGAAAATGAATGTAACTTTATGCTCCATGTGATTCATAGTAATAATGTTGCTTTCCTATTCATATTTTAAATGAACTAGACTGTTATAACTAACTGATTTTATTAAATTTACAAATAAATCTGCCCTCATTTTTAGTATTCTGAATAGGTAAATGTGATATCATGTTCGAACTTTTAGAAGGATATATAAGGAATTAACTCAAAAAGGTTTACATTTTTACTATTTTTGTGCTATCCTGGTACTTATTTTTCTTACACATCTGATTATCAAGATTTTATGATGTGGCTTGATGAGTGATTAGTTAATATTCAGAATAACTGCTTGTCTGTGTTTTCTTTCATTATTAGGTTTTTTTGGCACTCACATGTTTCTTACTGTGTGTTCAAAACATTATTTGATCTCCCTTTTGTGTGTTAACCAGCATATAATATTATCGTTGCTTATATACTTCCAGGAGCACTTGTTAATTGTCTGTGAACTTCTCAAAGCAAACTTGTATGAATTTCATAAGTTTAATAGAGAATCTGGAGGAGAGGTTTATTTCACGATGCCAAGATTGCAGGTATGTTGCACTTACTTATTAGAGGTGACAATTGGGCGGGTTGCGTTACGGGTGAAGAAGGTGCTTTTTATGTTGGTTGAACAAGTGGGCTTGAGTTGACTTAGAACACTTTTTGTCCATTATTTCTTACTAATAACTCATTGCGTATGATTATAAAGAGAAATGGTTGAAATAAGTCAATAACCCTATGGACTCGCACTGAATTTGTACACAAGTCTCAGAATTTTTCAAAATTTAACAGAAAGGTCTTTTTTAAGCACGATCAAGTCCTGTAAACCTTATTAAAAGTACCTTTCCAGTATGTTTTAGAAGTACAGGGATTTAATTATGCATAAACAAAGTTCAGGGACTTGTGAGAGTTCAGTGAAAATGTATAGTTTTTTTTACAACTGTCCATTACAAAAAGTGTATTATTAAAATATTAATCTATTTTTTTTGCATAATGTGATTTAGAAGGCTGCATGCACTAAACACCCCCTGTGGGCGACTTCAACTCTTTTAATTGAGGGGTGTTTGGTTCGAGTGTTTGGATTTGATAGTGTTTGTTTTTGGTTTAAGGGGATGTGCTTGAAGGATTGGGGTTGATACCCATTCAATTGGGGTTGATACCCATTCAATTGGGTATCCTCTATGCCCACCTAAAGGGTTGGGTTTAAAAGTCCATTCCTTTCTCGTTTCCATCTCCATCCCTTTCCCATTCCATCATGTTATCAGACTCATACCTATAGTCATTCCCAGAGTACAAGCCAAACACCACCGATGATTTTAATTTGGCCCGAAACATTGAAAGTCAAAATTGTCCTTATGAGAAGAAACTAATAAAAAAACATTTACATTGCTTTATATTTGATTATTTATGGTGCAGTCAATAACCATCCAGTGCTTAGAGGCACTTGAGTTTTTGCATGGGCTTGGGCTTATTCATTGTGATCTGAAGCCTGAAAACATTTTGGTGAAAAGCTACAGTAGATGTGAAGTGAAGGTGATTGATCTTGGAAGTAGCTGTTTTGAAACCGATCATCTTTGCTCCTATGTTCAATCCAGGTCATATCGTGCACCAGAGGTTATTTTGGGGCTTCCATATGATAAAAAGATTGATATTTGGTCCCTTGGTTGCATCTTGGCTGAACTGTGTACCGGAAATGTGAGTTATTTCTATCAACAACTATTGTTGAATAAATGGACAGGTCCTGGTCGTGTGGGTTGAGTAACTAGTCAAATTGGGTAATTTCATAGTACGGGACTACGGGTCAAAACGGGTTGTAGTCACTTGAAACATTATCTGTCCAAACTTTTAATTTTGTTATAAATAATTAGTGTTTCAAATATAATAACAGAAAATTTTAGGTCGCATTCTTTAATAAGAGGTTTTAGGAGGTTTGTGCATTAGTAATTACTATAATAGTGCAAATGTCAAAAAAATATGGACTTTTATTGACTTAACATATTTGTTCCCACGCTCGTTTTTACATTATTAAATACGAAAACTTTATAAAAAGGCGATGAAGAAGGCATCAGACTTTAGTTTTAACATATGTAATTATCATAATTAAGTCTCTGAATTTTAAATGGTGTGTGTTTTTGTTGAGTTCCTAATAGTCTAGGGACTTGGCCATTGCAAAAGTAAAGTTCACGGACTCACGTGTGAATTCAGTACAACTGTGTAGGGTTTTTTTTTGTCTATATTTTGTAGGTAATCAATAATTAATTTGTTAAATATAAACTATACAAACTATATTGTTACAGTAAAACTTTTTTTAACATAATTTGATTCAGGAGGTTGTATGTATTAAAGCTACATTGTGGAGACTTTCAACTTGTTTGAGATGTGTTGCATGGAATTATGATTTCCTATTATTTATGCAGAAACCTGAACTTAAATAGAAGGGTTTGGTGGAAACATTATAGCTTTTGAAATATTCTTTTTTACTGAAATAAGGTTTCCTGTGTTGTAGGTTCTCTTCCAGAATGATTCTCCAGCTACTTTGCTTGCTCGAGTGATCGGAATTATTAGTCCCATCGGTCAAGACATGCTTGCCAAAGGACGAGATACATACAAATATTTCTCCAAAAACCACATGCTTTATGAGCGTAACCAGGTACACACCGTATTTTTTTTACATTACATTGTCTCGTTGCTTTAAGTTCCAAAAGTCTCTTTCCTTTCGTTTGTGCATTTGATGTTTTACATTCTTAATAGATGTGACAAGATGGAGGGGTTATATGACAGCTCAAATGGGTTTGGTTTGTAGTAATAGTTTAGGCTAGATTGACTTGAAACAATTATTACTTATTTATATTTTTTTTACAAGTATGATTGCAAATACAGTATTGTTACAAAATTATTAAACGGTTAAATAAAAACAATTTTAGAGGGTTTATACATTAATAGAAACTATGCTATGGAAGACTTTCATGATTTTCATCCTGTTCAAACACCTAAACTATTTTATTTGACCCATTTGAAGTGAAACACAACCAAATTTACCCGTTGATAAGTACACGGAACAAATATGCCACCTCTATAGTTTGTTTCCCAAATCTACCTTTCGTCTTACTTCGTATATATTAATTACCAATATCTTTTCATCTAATTTCGTATAGCAATTCAATTAGATTTTTCTTTTTATGCAGGATACAAACAAATTAGAGTATTTAATTCCCAAAAACACATCTTTAAGGCATCGTTTACCTATGGGTGATCAAGGATTCATAGATTTCGTTTCCCATTTGCTTGAAATTAATCCGAAAAAACGCCCTTCAGCCACTGAAGCTCTAAAACACCCCTGGTTATCATACCCTTATGAGCCAATTTCATCATGAAGTAACCGAAGACTCGGAATATTACAAACATGTCCGCCATGGTCTGGTTTATATGCTTGCGTGACCACAAGTGCGATGTTTCGAAGGACTTTTGTTTGTCTAGGGTTTTATCACTTGTACATATCATCCATCATGCTACTAATACTGTGTTTTTAGGGGTTATTTTGGTATTAGTTAGTGGAATAACAATTTAGCCAAATTTTGGGTTGGTTTGATACTTTAATGCATGTAAATCCAAAATGAAATGGCCTTCGTTAAAACCGACAAGCCTGTGTTCCTCGCATGAAAACATGGTTTGATATGATCATGTTTTGGCCTTTGGTTTCTGTTATAAACAACATATTATATGCCCCGAACCAACATAAAGAAGCTATACACAAAATGGTCCATAAGCTGTTGTTTGCTCTTGACGTCTTGAATTTTATGCTACCATCATTGACATTGTGTTGTGCTTGTTTCACGTTGGTATGTATCACATCCTAGGGTTTTTGTTCATGTCGAGTGCCCTACCGACATCGGTTTGTGTTTACTACGAAGTGTTCGTGCGTGAAGATTGTTGAAATACATAATTGAGCCAAGATCAATCATCTCTCAAAATAGGCTCTTGACTTTGTGTACACCAGAGATGACAGCTTACATTGCCTACCAAGTGACAGCCTTTTTTCATTAATACGTTTCCTTTTATCTACACCGTGTATAGGCTATATAATGTAATACATAGGACCATTGTAAATACAAGTTTAATACACAGAAAACATTCTAAGCTTCTCTATTCTTCTGGTTATCATGTTCAACATGGTATCATAGCAGTGTTTATGATCTGAATACCTTGGTGCTCATCATTTACCCAAACCAGAAGAATGGCAGAAGAAGAAACCAACAATCTAGCTATCCAAATTGCCAATCTCCTAAAAAATGGAGTACAAACCCAACCCCAGAACCCAAAACCGAGCCCTTCCGATAGCCTGAAACTTAACCTTAAACTCACAAGCCAAAACTACCCTCTATGGGCTCGGATGATACGAGTCGCCATAGGGGGGAAATCGAAAGCCTTGCTCGACCATCTTACCAAAGCACCACCTGAACCCATTGATGAATAGTGGGAACAGGATGATTTGATCGTTTTTTCATGGCTCATTCAAAATATTGAGCCAGCTCTTGCCAGCAACCTAACAGAGTTCCCAACAGCAAAAACGCTATGGGATGCACTCTCGGTCACATATAGCAGTGGTAGAGACAAGATTCAAACCTTCGATCTCCACGTCAAGGCAAACGAGTTCAAGCAGAATGGCATACCTTTAGAAGAGTTCTGGATTGTGATGTAGGGCATCTGGGGAGAAATTGAAAGGCGAGATCCAAACCCAATGACCTGCTCGAAAGACATCGATGCGTACAATAAAATCAGGTCTGAAAACAAGCTCTTTCAATTTCTTAATGCTCTTGACCCAAAGTATGACTCCCTTAGACGGGAGATCTTGCGATGGGATCCATGCCGTCGGCCGAAGCAGCCTATGCGGCTGTCCGAAAGGAAACAACGCATCAAGGCATTTTCGGACATTCACAACAAGGTGTGGCTTCGGGTTTAAACTCCACCGGTGTCTCTGATGGGTTAGGGCTCGTGTCTAGGAGCCGTCGGTCAGAACAGAGACCCAATCTGTCATCATCCCGGATTGATAAAAGCAAACTCAAGTGCGAACACTGTGGTATGAGTAAACACACGAAGGAACAATGCTTCAAGATCGTGGGGTACCCGGAATGGTGGGCCGACGGGCATAAGAAGGGGAGAGATGGTAAGGCCGCAACCGCTGTGGGCAATCAGGAGACCACCGGCAGCGGCGGTAGCAGCGGCGACCACCGAGCAGCCGGAGGCACCAACACCGGTAACGATGGGCACCCCAAAGAGGATTACTGTTTTGCGACGGTGGGTAGAGGAGAACCACAAGGGATCGCAGGTATAGGGTTTGAGAGTTACATCTCAAACCCTCCACTTTCTCAATCTTTTTATTTTAAACCCCATGATATACCCCATAGTTCAAATTCTCATTCTTTTAAGAAAAATATTTTTCCAAAAATGTTTAAATTAAATAAAAGGGAGTTACAAAATAATGGAAAAGTTAACATGGCTACAAAAATTGAAAGAAATAAAAATATATGGATATTTGACTGTGGGGCGACCGATACTATGACCTTTGAAAATCCGATATATGTACCATGTCAAAACCACAAAAATCTAAAATTTATACGGCAAATGGAGAGATTCTCCAAGTTGAAGGAGGAGGAACTATTCAAATATCTCCACACATGAAATTATCCAATTGTCTTTATGTCCCGTCTTTGTCTCATAAATTGTTATCTATCAGTCACGTCACAAAGGAACTAAAGTGTGTTGTTCTTATGCACCCAACGTTTTGTATCCTACAGGATATCAGGACGGGAAAGATCATTGGGCGTGGTACTATATTATGTGGATGAAGTGATTTCACACGGCACCGTAATGCTTGCTCATGGATCTACGGATAGGGAGGCTTGGTTATGGCATCGGAGAATGGGACACCCATCCAGTGGTTATTTGCATCGATTATTTCCTAAATTATTTCCAACAAATAAAGTCTTAAATTGTGAAACATGTTTTTTAGCTAAGAGTCATAGACACACCTTTAAATCAAATGACACTAAAGTCGAGAGTCCTTTCCTATTAATCCACTCCGACGTATGGGGACCAGCAAAGGTTGTGGGAGGGCAAAATTACCGCTATTTCGTGGCATTTATTGATGATTGCACCCGCATGACTTGGATCTATCTTCTAAAAAATAAATCAGAAGTCTTTTCAAAATTCACACACTTTTGTGCCATGATTAAAACCCAATTCAAAAGTGGTATACGAATTCTAAGATCCGATAATGGGGGGGAATTCGTAAACACCTCTATGAAACAATTTTGTCAAGAAAAGGGAATAGTTCACTAAACCTCGTGCGCTCACACCCCCGAACAAAACGGGGTATCTGAAAGGAAAAATCGCTTCCTCTTAGAGATAACTCGTGCACTCATGATTGAATCTCAAGTTCCAAAATCATTCTGGCCCGAAGCACTCGTTACAGCAACTTATCTTGTTAACTGACTCCCAACAAAAGCACTTGGATTCAAAACTCCTCTTCAAACACTAGCCCAATTTCACACACCCCCATCTAACTTGACTCTTGAACCACGTGTCTTTGGATGTTCGGTGTTTGTTCACATACCCAAAACCGAACGCTCCAAACTTGATGCATGCGCTGAAAAATGTGTGTTTGTCGGATATGGCGTCAACCAACAGGGGTATCGCTGTTATAGCCCGGCCAAACGTCAAATATACACCACAATGAATTGTGACTTTCTTGAAACCGAATACTTCTACAATACCCAACACACTGGTCAGGGGGAAACGATACATAACGATCCATTGAGTTGGGTAACATGGGTACCATCCTCAAAAGAAAACATTCATGGAACCCAAATCACACCACAATCCACTAGTCCAGAAGACAGTACCACTAACAATGATCATGACCGTCCCAACCTGACGCCTGAGGTAAGTAATTCTCAAACTCAAGAACAGGAACATGAGTCACCAACTAATGTTGAAACTTATGAACACGAGTCACCAACTAATATTGAAACTTATGAACATGTTGAAACCCTTATTACTCCTAACTGTGAAACTTTTGAGCATGTAACAGAACAGGAAACTTCACAGTACGAACAAAACAGGTACATCCTTCCTCCGAGATCTAACAGAGGAGTACCTCCAAAAAGATACTCCCACGAGAAGGAGGCTAGAAGCTCCCGGTATCCCATGGCGAACATTGCAGCCGGAAATTTGTCACCAGAAGCTCGGGCCTTCGCTACATCTTTAGGCTATAAAGAAATTCCTACTACAGTTGAACAGGCACTTGAATCTAAGGAATGGAGAGCCGTAATGGAAGTTGAAATGGATGCACTCAACAAGAGCAACACATGGGAAAAATGTACCCTCCCTCCGGGAAAAAAATCCGTGGGATGTCGATGGGTGTTCTCTATAAAGTACAAGTCGGATGGAACTATTGAAAGATACAAAACCCGACTTGTAGCAAAGGGATACACCCAAACATACGAAATTGATTATTCTGAAACGTTCTCTCCCGTGGCAAAAATCGACACAATCAGGGTACTATTCTCCATTGCTGCAAACAAAGGATGACCACTACTTCAGTTTGATGTAAAGAATGCTTTCCTGCATGGAAAACTTCATGAGGAAGTGTATATGGATCCTCCTCCTGGAATCACGGGAAGTTCCGATGCCAAAGAAGTATGCCGCTTGAAGAAATCCCTATACGGTTTGAAACAATCTCCTCGTGCTTGGTTTGGCAGGTTTACCTTAGCCATGAAAAAACATGGCTTCAAACAAAGCAACTCTGATCATATCTTATTCCTTAAACAAAGAAATGGACTAATAACATGTTTAATTATTTATGTTGATGATATGATAATCACAGGTAATGATGAGAAGGAAATAACAAAGTTGAAGACAAACTTATTCAAAGAGTTTGAAATGAAGGACTTGGGAAACCTCAAATACTTCCTTGGCATTGAAGTCATGAGGTCAAGACAAGGGATATTTATTTGCCTAAAGAAATACGTTCTCGACCTACTGGCCGAAACAGGAATGATCGATTGTAAACCAGTTATACTCCCATGATGGCAAACCAAAAACTCTATATGGAAGAAGACGTGAAATTAGCAGACAAGGAAAAATATCAAAGAATAGTAGGGAAACTAAACTATCTGTCACCTACCCGACCAGACATCGCCTACGCAGTAGGGGTTGTAAGCCAGTTCATGCATCAACCCCAAATCACCCATATGGAAGCCGTATGGAAAATCATCAGATACCTAAAAGGGACTCCGTGCCATGGAGTTCTGTTCAAAACAAATGGGCATTTGGAAACTCAAGTGTATACTGATGCTGACTGGGCAGGCGATAAAAGGAATCGAAGATTTACTTTACCTTTGTTGGTGGAAATCTGGTAACTTGGAGAAGCAAGAAACAAAAGGTGGTGGCCCTCTCCAGCGCTGAGGCAGAATTTAGAGGAATAGCACGTGGGCTTGCTGAGATACTGTGGATACGAAAACTTTTAACAGAAATAGGATACCCCCCAAATCAACCAAGCAAAATTATGTGTGATAACGAAGCAGCTATTCAAATCTCTGAGAATCCAGTCCAGCATGACCGCACAAAGCATGTTGAAGTAGACCGGCACTTCATTAAAGAAAAACTTGAGGCAGATATAATTCAACTTCCCTTCATTCGTTCAGAAGACCAACTTGCAAACATTTTAACAAAGGCAGTCAATGAGAAAAGTTTTAATAAATGTCTTGGCAAGTTGAGTATTGGAAACCCCACTACTCAACTTGAGGGGGAATGTTGAAATACATAATTGAGCCAAGATCAATCATCTCTCAAAATAGGCTCTTGACTTTGTGTACACCAGAGATGAGAGCTTGCATTGCCTACCAAGTGACAGCCTTTTTTCATTAATACGTTTCCTTTTATCTACACCGTGTATAGGCTATATAATGTAATACATAGGACCATTGTAAATACAAGTTTAATACACAGAAAACATTCTAAGCTTCTCTATTCTTCTGGTTATCATGTTCAACAAAGATCACTATTCACATGTCTAAAAGTGATGTGTTGATAACCATCTGAATTTTGATTATTTATTCATGCATAAATATAACCTTTTCTTGTTGATAATTTAGGGATCTTAATCTGTTCTACTATGTTTATGTGGTGTGAGAAGGTGTTAACGAACATTTTTTTTAACATAAAAGTTATCTCTAAGAAAATCATATGCACTTCAACACAGTGCGGTCAGTTTTTTTTTTAACTTTCTCGTTAAATATAGTTTGATTTTTCATAGATTTTTCTTTTCGTAATAACCCCAAAGTGGATCTAAGGCCTCGTGGAAGTAGGGGTGGCACTTATAATTTCTAATACGAAGAAAATAAATAGGTTTTAGATTAGTTATGTGTAACCAATTTAATAAATTGGTTATAGGTTGAATTGTTTAACATGTTTAGTTAAACATATCGACCTATCAACCCGTTTACGACGTGTTAAACCAATGTGGGACAACTCATCAAGTTGATTAACACATTTATAATTTCATTACTATCTGTCAACCTAACTGACATGTTTAAGTGATTGGGTTATGTTCGGATTACATAATATTAAAAGTGTCTGGATTTCGGTTGTTTTTTACACGAATAAATATATGGGTAGTGTTTGGATTGATGTATTTAACATGAATAAAAATATGAGTTGTCTTTAGATTAAACGTCTTAATCTGACATGATTAACAACCGTACTCGATTTTCACTAACAATGAAAACTTAAATACATGTTTTGTATAACTTTTTTAAGTCAACAATTTTTACAATTTAGTTGACTTTTAAAATTTCAGTTTTATATAACATAATTTTTTACTTAATTCATTTTAGCATAATAACTTAATTACTTAGAAATAAACAAATATGTTTGAAAATGACTCTCTCCTCCCTCCCAGAACATTTTGAACTTTGAAGTGACAACCCATCTAAAAATACATTGTTTGTCAAACAATAATAATAACTAGAAGACAAAATAGAGCCATGTATTAGATACTTGTAAGTCATGCTTTAATGATGTCCATTTTGAGTTTTAAAGTATAACTAATTACAACGAAATATGTTTATGAAGACCAAATATGAAATACCCGGGAAAAAATCCTTAATAATAATCAAAATTTAAGATTATTCTAATAAAGTCATTTACACTTTTTTAACACAAAAATAATCAAGGTTTAATATGTTTCTAATCATGTGAATTTTTCTATAAATGTTATTTTTTATAATTATGGATTTTACTTATTATTTAGTGTTCATTTTTTAACCTGGCTTAAATGAATTAATTATTAAGTTTATTACTCTTTAGTGTTTTTTTCTAATTACCTCTTATAACAGGTTAAACAAAAAAAGATAATCATAAACCAAATTTCATATATATTAAGATTACATTCTAAAACTTTTGACATCTACAAAAATCTCATAAAATCTCATAAAATTGAAACTTGAATGATCCATGTAACTTTCATAAAGAATAAAAAAACTTAGTTAGTATAATAACTAATAAGAGCGTTCATGATCCATCCTCCATCTTAATCATTATAACTTTATCATTACATTTCTCTCTCATCCACTCACAAAAACTCTAAAAAATATGAAAAAAATTATTGGAGAGAAACACGATACAACCTCGTAATCTATCTTTTTCACTCACAACCATCCTTCATAATGGGACACCCACTCACATATATATGAGTAACGAGTTGTGAGTGCTAATATAGGACCAATGTTTTGAAAACCGGACCGGACCGGCCGGTCCGACCGGTTCGACCGGGAACCGGACTTCAATCCGGTCCGGTTCGGTGCTTAAAACCGGTTTAACAGTGAACCGGTAGTCAGATCGGTTGAACCGGTCGAACCGGCGGTCGGACCGGTAACCGGACCGGTTGAACCGGCGGTTGGACCGGTGGTTGAACCGGTTGAACCGGCTTTTTTATAAAATTTTTTATTTTTTTGTAATTTTTACATAGATACGGTCCGGTTCTTATATACGGTCCGACCGATTGAACCGGTACGACCAGTGAACCGGTAAGGCGTCCGGTTCACTGTCCGGTCCGGTTTTAAAAACATTGTATAGGACACTCAGGGGCTGTTTGGCAACATCTGAATCCGTCTTTTAATAGTTCAGATGTCTGAATGGTTCAGCACTTAATGGTTCAGACTGTTTGTTTCGCGAGCACATGTCTGAATGGTTCATACATTTTCCTCTAAATGGTTAAGCATTATACTAATGCTGAATGGTTAAGAGGTATAATGTCGAATGATTAAGATATCTTATCTGAATTAGTCAGACATTTATATTTAATAGTTAAATGATATACCAGCTTTTAACCATTCAGAAATTGATAAATAATCCCTTACTCACATATATATATATGGGTAACGGGGCATGAGTGCTTTAATATAAGAGAAATATAATGACTTTAAATATTAACATATGGATAAAACCAATAATTATTGGACGAATATTTTACTACAAGAAAATGCACCATGACGTGGCGATGGTCCCATTATTGCACGTGGGACCCACCAAGTTCTAATAATAATATTCGAACTCCGATTCATATATCACTTCCTCACGTCACTCCGTTTCCATTTTTCAAACAACCAACTCCTCACATTGCCGGAAAATCATACTCTCCGGCGACCCATGGCCACCGCCTTCACCGGCTCCGCCGTCTCCTCCGTCACCGCCAACAACCGTAATGATTCTCCGGCCAGAATCTCCGCCGTCGATTTCTCATCTTCTACCGCTATTCAACTCTCTCCGTTCAAGTCGTCTTCGCGTAACTTCGGTTTCTCTCTGCGTGGATCGTCTCATTCTGTTAGCAAGTAAGTTTAATGTTCGAAAACTAAACGTGAATTTCAGATGTTGTGTTTCGATGATTTATTGAATTAGAAATTTGTTGTAGTCGTGTGGTGTGATTGATTGATGAGGATCGTCTCGTTCTGTTAGAAGTAAGTTTAGTGTTCGAAAACTGAAGGTGAATAGGATGTTTCGTTGATTGATCTTCGGATATTTTGATTGATGTTGTGTTTCGATGATTTATTGAATTAGAAATGTCATGTAGTGCGTGTGGTGTAATTGATTGCGGAGGATCGTCTCGTTCTGTTAGCAAGTAAGTTTAGTGTTCGAAAACTAAATGTGAGTTTAAGATGTTTCGTTGATTGATCTTCGGAGATTTTGATTGATATTGTGTTTCGATGATGTATTGAATTAGAAAATTCGTTTAGTGCGTGTGGTGTGATTGATTGATGAGGATCATCTCGTTCTGTTAGAAGTAAGTTTAGTGTTCGGAAACTGAAGGTGAATATGATGTATTGTTGATTGATCTTGAGAGATTATGATTGATATTGTGTTTCGGTGAACGTTGAATTAGAAATTTCGTGTAGTGCGCGTGGTGTGATTAATTGATGCGGATTATCTGGTTCTGTTAGTTAGTAAGTTTAGTGCGCGTGGTGTGATTATTGTGAATAGGATGTTTCGTTGATTGATCTTCGGAGATTTTGATTGATGTTGTATTTGGATCATCGAGTAAATTGTGAATTAGAAATTTCATGTAGTGCTTGTGGTGTAATTGATTGATGATCAGGTACGATTGTTCGGTAGTCGGTTAGTTTCTTTTTCGATCGTTGTGTGAAGTAGGAGAGTTTCCGTGAGATTTTGGTGTAATTAGACGAAATCAAGGTGCAAGAGGTGAAAAGGTTATGCGCTATTTGACCTAATTAGGATTCGTGAAGTTCTGACGATATGTTTTGTTTCAATGATTTTGGTTTTAAGCAGACGGTTTGTCCTAGATGGTCTACAGCATTGTTAATGGTAGTGGATAAAATAGGTATCATCTATGCTTGTGTTTTTTTCACTTTCAGATGATACGTGTGTTTTAATCTGCATTTGATCCTAGAGTGTGATATGCTTTTTCTACTTTGGGGAAATAGTTACTTTTGATCTTTGAGATTGAGGCTAATGGTAACTGTATCATTTTGTTAATTCAGTGCAATACCAGCCATAATTAGCATACATGTGTTGTCCAATGTTACAACTCGAGTTACGTGGGACAGTAAAAGACCTGATAAGGCGGATGAATTTAATAGAATATGTATTATGTTTGATGAATAACGTTATGTACTAATCGGATTGTTGTTCAGGAATATTTGTCAAGCTTCCACTGATGGTGTGGACTCATTGGGCATAAGCTCCCTGGTCAGTTTAGAACTCTTTCTCGTTTACTCCCTTTCTTCATCTAACTTGTTGTGTGAAGAAAAAACTGTGTTGCAGATATATGCAAGCCTTGATTTTCATGCACTTATTTTGTATCTACCTAGTTTTGCTTCTATTATCAAATTATCAGTGTGCTCTGAAGCCCAGTCTTTCTGTTCTGTTAACTAAATTAGTTCACAAAAGAATATGGTTTGTGAGCTAAATTGAGAAATTAAAATTGTGGAAGTGATATCACTCAATAAATATATCTGAGAAATTAAAATTGTGGAAGTGATATCACTCAATAAATATTTGGGTCATTCAATATATCTTTTGTCTACCAGTTTTGTTAACATTTAACAGAAGTAGAAATGACACTGAGCCCAAAATTGTTCTTTAAACAGCCAAATATGACAACAGGATGCACGCCTTGTTAAGAGTCTTTATATATGTTTCTGTTGTGAATGATAAGACTGCATTGATCTGTCATGTAGTTTTGTTAAGCAATTCTTGTTGTGACTTTTGATAATTGAAGGTCTTCCGAAAAGATTTGTAAGCAAAGTTTTATTTTAAGTATATGTTATTTTGTATGTGCTGTGTGTGTATTTTTGAACGAGTAGTCGGTGTATTGGTTTGATGAGGCATCCATACTTATTGTTTTCCTTAAAACATACTTGCACTTTTAGACTTTCATGGTTGCTTCTTTGCCCCTTAAAATGTGTGAGTTTCTTCCTTTTAGGTCATTTAATGTTTCTTGAGTTGTTTGAAAAAACTGTTCTCTGTACATTCAGATTTCTATCTTTTGATCTTGACATAGAGTCATTGACATTGAATCTCATTAAATTTTGTCAGGATGCTGATATTCCTACTCCAATTCTTTTAATCGATCAAGATTCAGACCCATCTGCAACTATTGTACAAGTCAGCTTTGGTGATCGTCTTGGTGCCCTCATTGATACAGTAATTTATTACTTTCTTGAACATTACACTCTTCTAGTTCTTAACCACATCAAAATTATAGTAAACTGATTTCTTTACCATGATAATGTGATATGCAACCTTAACAAGAAGACCCAAACAAATAATGAAATCTAGTTAAGTAGTTATATTAATAAATTGGTTCCTATTGAGTAATTCTACCTGCAATGCCAAGGTAATAAAAATAGTAATCTTCAAAAGATCCATGCAATCATGGGTACTGGTTCGGACGAGGCATTATTTTTTTATTGTTTTTTATTTATTTAACATTATTTTTTTATTGTTTTTTATTTATTTAAGTTTTTAGTGATGTGTACTTTGAAGGGTATCTTGATGTGATTACTAATTGTGGCTTATATGGATACATTATGTTTACTAATACACTTGGATTATTGGTGCAGATGAAGGCACTGAAGGATCTAGGCTTGGATGTAACAAAAGGAACTGTCACAACTGAAGGATCAGTCACACAAACAAAGTTTTTTATCACTCGATTGTGAGCATGCTTCATTGTTATTAGTTGATTCTATTTGACTATATAATTTTAGTTTGCACATCATTTCATTGTATTCGACTAACCTGTTAATATAGATGTACGATCCTTTATAGTTTTATTCTTTGCTCTGAACTTAGTATAACTTACTTAGAAACATTTTCTAACTGGTATCTGACGGTTGTCAAGAGAACTATTACGATCTAGTAAGCCGACTTCTTACTGAGTTCCTATATCACACTCCATGTATAAAAATGTGGAGAAGTAGATATTTCATTGATAATATATCAAAATCTCAAATTAAGGAGGAGTTTGCTGTAAGCGTGTAAGTTTACATTGTAAATATAAGTGTAGGGTGAATCGAGTAAATGTTAGCCTTTTAACTTCTGTAAGAAAGGAAACATCCCAGAACTGAAACTGTTGGGACTATTGAAAAATACTTTCTGGTGAAAATACGTATGCTTTGTGGTGAAAATACGTGTGTTTGTCATCTAGTTTCGGATTAGCTGCCCTTTATTTTCATTACTATAACAATTTCTGCCCAATTTTGTTGTTTTGTAGATCTGGGCGTAAAGTTGAAGATCCAGATCTCCTGGAGAGAATCAGATTGACCATCATAAACAATCTCTTGAAGTACCATCCTGTATGTATATGTAACTGATGCTCTATTTTATGAACAATTAGTCTACTAATTATCTATCTAAGGATGAAGTTAGTATAAACATCTATTTTGGTTCGATAATGTTGCTTACTCAATGAAAATTGCTTTCTCTTTGTTTATGAATGTTTAGGAGTCTAGCTCACGACTTGCAATGGGAGAAGCTTTTGGGATACAAGCTCCAGTCAAGAAGGTAACACATTATTAACATACATATTATAAGAAAATGCCTCAATCCCCCAGTTAAAGTTGTTTATGCTCATAGCATTTACACTATGTCTTTCATTCTTTATTCTCGAGAAACGTCTTATATATGTGATTGGAAAGTGATACAACTACCTATAGTACACTATCATTTTTACAGCTGTTATTAGCTTGCTTTATGTGGAAGAAGGAAAATTTTTATCTTGAAAACATAAAAGTGAGAGAAATACTTGTTAGGCAGTCTGGTTAGATAATTAAATGTGTGAAAACAACACTGGTTGATCTGCTTTATAAATCAAACCTGTATCAGTTATCATAAGAAGCATAATTTATCCAAGATAAAGTTAACAAATGTACATATTATATACTTACATTTCCATGATATTTGATTTATCACAAATTCTAGAGGGGGTCATTTTAACTCATCCATGTAAAAATAGGTCAATTTGGGTTATACTGATTGATAATAGGTAGATGGTAAATTTTGAAAAAAAATGTAGCTAAAAAGGAAACAAGTTGATGGGTTGAATAGTTTTAAAACCCACCCATAGCATACTCAAGTGTTTACAGCCTCCTGATGTTTTTATCGGAAAATTTGAATCTGCTTTCTTGTAATAGTGTTTGTTATCATATTTGATCGATCATATTATATGTGTAATTTAAGAGAGAGAAAAGTGAAAGCATTGGCAGATCAATCAACTGAGACCTGGCGCGTATGACCTGCCCTAAAATTTTGTCCGTTTTGACCCGTTAAATGCACCACTTGTTGCACCCCACCATATACCGCATACAGCAAATATCATCAGTCTTCCAGTAAAACAGTTGCTGCAAAATAAGAATTTAGGCATGTGACAATCGTACTTGTGAAATTATTCTTTAACAAAAATTTTGTTATAATGGCAGCCTGATGTTGATATTGCAACTCATATACATGTTAAGGATGACGGGCCCAAAAGGAGGTTAGCTAGCAACCATATATATTAAAATTAAATTGACCAGATTCTAATGCATTGACTTTTTGTATGTTGGTTGACTTCAGCTTGCTGTGCATAGAGACAGAAGATAGACCTGGATTGCTCTTAGAAATAGTCAAGATAATGGCAGATGTCAATATCACTGTGGAATCAGCTGAAATCGATACTGAAGTATGTTTCTCATCCTTGTCTCCTTCACCTCCCTAACTAAAACATATGGTTGGGTCAAACGGGACGGTCCACATCAGAGTGACCCACAAAAAATTTCATATGATTTTAGTTTTTAAATTTTGTTAGAACTAATTTATTTATTCATGATCAAGAAAACAATTTTATTACTAGAACTATCTTCATTTTTGAATAAAACATTTAGGAGGTTGTATGCTCTAAAATCTGACCTTGACCCATTCCAATTTTATCTATTTTTTAATCTCACACATTTGAGATATAACACAACCGAAATAAACGAGTTGGGATTGCTACCATTACAAACACACATCTACGTGAACTTTTATTATGTATGGTACCACAGGGTTTGGTTGCCAAAGATAAATTTCATGTTAGCTACAGGGGAGCAGCTTTAAATGAATCTTTGTCTCAGGTAAACCAAATAGTTCCTTAGCTGCTTATATATTATTTTTTTTTCTCTTGTGGACTGGATTAGACCCATTGGGCCGGACCTTATTCGGGCCTAAGCCCAAACATTGAGCCCGATCCAGGCATTCGTCGTCTCCAGTAACCAAATAGTTGCCTGGCTACTTTAACATTTTTATGGAGACTTAGTTTCAACTATGCTTTAAAAAATTTTATTATTCTAAAACAATATACTGTTTTAATAAAATCATTCATAAGGTTTTTTTAGGAGTAATTGTTTTACAACTTTACCCTCAACCAAAAGCACTCTTGACGGTTGACCTACTGAGGGTAAAATTGTGCAAAAAAGTGGATGTTGAATAATTAAAATGGTGTACAAATCACCACCAGACTTTTGACCCGTCTGACTCGTTGGAAATAAAACATAACTCAAGTCAACCCATACACTAGTAAACGGCAAAATTGCCTTTCTCGTAACTGGTTTAAATGTGCAGGTGTTGACAAATTGCCTGCGCTATTACCTTCGAAAGTCGGAAACTTGTGAAGACAGTTATTAGGGAAGCATTTCGAACTCGACCTGTCTTGCATTCATACTGCTTGTAACCCCTTGTGCTTGCCTTTTTACACATTTCAGAATAATGGATGTTTAAACTCTCTGGAGTGAAAATTTGGTGATGAAATTTGACGTTTAATTCCTAATTACGGTTTGGTTAACAATTTAATTACAAATTGACCATTGCTAGCCAATATCCGATAAACCTATAAATTTTAATTAAATATCACATGTTCTCAAGAACATATTCCAATTGTTTTTTGATGTCCATATTCAAATAGTTGTGTACTTGTGTTAAAAGCAAAAGGGTCTGATTTTCGATAATTTATCTACTTTTCCTTATTTTTTTAAAAATTTTAAAATCATCTCATATAGTTACTTTTTATTTTTTTAACCCCTAATCAACCCAAAATAGATTTTTAACTTTTTTTATTCAATCATACCATAACACTATTGCTTTTTACACATCGAAATGTTTAGTTATTGGAAAAGCTTAACCTATCAAATTCCAGTTAATCGATTTTGATAAATATCTTTTTCCCTTTGTCATGGGTCGGTTAACCATTTAGTATGCCTTGTGATCAACTTATTACAGTGATTGCAAGCATGCGATCTTTTATGCGTTAGGAGTTGGTACTTAGTAGGGATTAGGGAACTTAGTCCTATCAAACCACCATTAAATTAATAAAGAAACACCGCCGCCGGTCCCCTACGTCACTGAATCCACACGCCAGACCGCATGTTCTCGTTGTGCACCACCCCCATTTTGACCGTTTAGAATTCGACCGTTACACCCACCCCACCCCCACGGCCTCTGTCGTACGCCATGGAACTTCTTGCCGGAGTTAACCTTCAACCGTTTCTTCGCCGGCAGGGTCACCTTTAACCACCGTGTTGGTGTGTTCTTCCTCCGATGAACCTTCGCAGATGGTTTTGTGGTAGTATGGTGGTGGCCGGCGGTGGTCAAGATGGTTATGGTCATAGTTGAAAGGTGGTGATGGTGGTTGGCAGGTGACAATGGTGTTTAATTTCTAATTTATTTGTTTATAAAAAAAAATTTGTGGTGTGGTGTGGTTGTAAGTTCCCTCAATTTGGTGTGATGTGGTGTGATATGGTATGATGTAATGCGACGTAACCATTGGTGAAGCTTCTTTGGAGCCAGGGGGGCCCCCTATCTTTTTTTCGTCAGTAATGTTAATTTTCGGCTCAGTGGTGTAAATTTTCGGTCTAGTAGTAGAAATTTTTTAATAAATATTTGAAAAATTAGCACGAAGTCTAGATTCCTTGTTATCATTTTAACGTTAGAAGTTGTGTAATTGTATATTTGAAAAGTTATATAAGATAATGTTAATCAAGCAAACACTCAAGAGAAAATGCATCCCTAGACACCACTAGAAACGAGTTGCAAATGACATAATGCAATCGCGGCATCAATCTTGACCTTTGAGATGTAAAATGTGTCATTGACGTCTAATAACCAGAATTCATCTTGTTTTGTTCTCCCAGAACCCGTGATGATTACCAGGAACAAAAGTGACCTCGTATAAGCCGCATATAACCCGTCTACATCACAACAAACCTAAACACTTATGAACGTGGCGACTTCTTAAAACTACTTAAATAGTTAAATTGCAGCACATGTTGCCGCAAATCTCTAGACAAAAGAGATGCCATGGAAACATATGAAAGCGAAGACAAATGCCACTGCTCACACACGAGACACATTATATGATTATAAAGAAACGATAGACAAATGCAAGTTTGTACAATATGACAATTATAACGTTCAAAAGGATGGTGTTGTCGTAAGCACTAGAGGTCTCAGGATCAAATCCAACTTCTATCGGTTTTTCTCTTAAAATAAACCCATTGGTTAGTAAAAAAAAAATTTGGTGGGACCAAATGAGTCTTCAAGTGTTTGGTTTTTACGGTTATAACAATCTATATATGTACATAGATGAATTTAAAATGCTGCGCACAACTAGAAATGTTGAGTCCGCTCCCGCCGAATTTGACAAAAATTTTGAGTCCAACGGCTAAGTACAATTTCAAATAACAACAAACCAAACTGCCCAGATTGGGTGGATCACCCGAACTGGGCAGATTTACAAACTTTGCAGTGTAATTTGACGTTGGTGGTTTGAACCCTTTTTTTTCAAAATCATTAATTTGTACTAATATTTAAATATATATAGTTCATAATTATAGTGTATATGTAACTACATATTCCAATAATGCACAGAACATAAATAACAAACGGCTGGTTCCAAGTTACAAACCAGACTGAACCATTGAATCAAACCGTTTGGATCTAAAACCGGTCGACTTACTTCCGTTTGGACTATTCGGTCGTCTTTAACGGTTTACAAACACCCCTAGCATCAGTACAACAAAACTGAAGCATGTTCACAAGACAGGAAAAGATTGGGAGACAATATGGCACAGGTCATAGCCATGACGTCAACATATAATTTTCTAGTATCACATAATAAAATGATAGTCTTTACACATTTAAAAAAAAAGTGCACATAAATCAAAAGATGTTAATAATTACCTTCCCTTGGAAAAGTACACATTCACAGTTGACGGTTCTGATTTATCAGCTTGTTCAGAAACCTGAGCTTCATGAAATGAACCCATAATATTTTAATGAACTTGAGATGTCCATCCCACCAATCTCAGTAGGTTGAGCCTGCACCCCCGCTAGATAAGCACGGTCACATGTCAAATTAAGTTGGTTTTAAAAAACACGAGGCGCTCTGAGGCATTTGAGTCGTGAAAGCCAAGACATGAGGCGTTGCTCTATGTACAACCAAAGTTGCATCTTTCACATCTCTTTTACATGTCACCCTTCTTCATCATGTAAATCATTCATAACCTCGTCAGCCTGTTGGTTGTTTTTATGCATCAGCCTCCCAAAGGTTGCAATTTTTTAAACTTGTAGAGCAACAGGCCTATTTTGATCAACATTTTTGCATGAAGATCCGTCTCAAGACCCTGAGGCACTTCAATTCCCGCCTCAAACACCTCACACCTCAGGAGTGCGTTTTTAAAACCAAGCAGATAAACATGGGTCATTAGTCTAGCAGGGTGCAGGCATGGCCTTGCCCCTCATCGGGAGCGGGCTAACCCAAAACTCGCATCAGATTGCTGCTGAGACTGCAAAGAAAGGTGGTTGAAGTATAGTTAGAAAAGATCATTGATGCTGAAATAGATGCAAAAACAACATAACTTTAAGGGATGTACATCCTGAAATATACAAAGATATTTGAAGACTTCAAATTTTGATATATGTCAATTTGTTTATAACTTCTACAAAAAAAATAATAATCTTTTACAAATTATTTGTTAGAAAAGTATAAGTTTTTAAGTGAGTGATAAAAAAGTGGGTAAAAACTGTAGTAAATGGCAATCTTCATGTTTTGAAAGTTATAAGTTTTACTGCAGCAAGTACACAACTTATAATCATTTAACTCCTAAATTAACAAATAATAGAACTCAAATCTCTCTAACAAAACACAAAAACTCATCTCTAAAACTTCTACTCACAATACCAGACACTTAGTTTTATGATCTATACTAGTTTCGGTTTTCAAAAACCATTTACCAAAAAATGATTCTTATTTCAAAACCATGCAACTTAACAATGAACAAATAGAAAAACACAAAAGTCTAGTTACCTGTCCCAATTGTTGGTGAACTTGTTCATGAGGATGAATAAATGTCACTCCAGAACGTTGAGAAGGGTACTGCATGTATAGCGTAGAACCATGATTGAGATTAAATGGGGCCACCATCGACTCTGGGGGTCTGTAACCAAGACCTGCGGGTGAGGATGGGGCAACCCATGGTCCAGGTAAATGTTGTGCTAGTGTGTGAGGTTGCCTTTGTTCAGTGGAAATAGGTGGGGCCCTATGAGTAGACCCAAGTTGTGGAAACTCAGTGTTGTAGGTCAAGACAGGTGCGTACATAGGTTGTATGGGATATGAGCCACCGTTAAACCCAAAGCCTGGATCAAATCTTTGTGCATATCTGGAAAACACAATTTTTGGAAAACAAAAGTTATTAGTGCATATCCAGAAAAATGGGCAGAATGGGCCAGAGGGGAGAGAGAGTTCTGTTGGGCAACAAGTCAAAACGGGTAAAGTTTCAAATTGGATTGGATTAACTCTAAATGCTTTACGTCAAAAATTTTAGCTTTTATATAAACAGGCCATGTTGGATATCATCAGAATTTTTTACTTCATATAAATAATAATATAATAATGAATTAAAATTCACTTTAGACATTATTTGTTTTTTGCTAGTTAATTATTTTAGTTTTTCTTGTAATAAAACACAACCACTCAAATGACGCGTTCACAAAGAGTTGGTTAAAAGTTGAAACTGCCGCCTCTAATGTTTAAGCATGGCTACAAAATGAAATTAACTAGATGCTATGATACTGAAGCAATATTTGCAAAATAAATCAGTTCAAAAGAACTAAACATTGAACTTAACAAAGACCAAATGCAGTAATTCACATACCACATATTGACAAATCACAATCACACTACTTTGCAGCTTCTAAAACTCATTACGACGAAATCTTAGATAACCACAAAAGTATCAATTTTAAAAAGGGCATTAATTAGAAGTCACCTTCAGGAAACAACTAATCTTTACTGAACTTAACAAATAACTGGAATTTGCAATACAAAAATAACACAAACAAGCAAACACAAAAAACCTACTATGTTCACAGAAAAAAACTTATAATAGCAACAGTGGCAAAAAAACGAAAATGCAATAAACAAAAATGGCAAAAGGTCCTCAGGTTCTACACAGATATCATTAGATATAGGAAAAATGCATAGATAAAAAGATAACAGTCTAACACTGGTTACATAATGATTAACAGATGATAGCAAAGAAGATCTAAACAAATAGATTTTCAATGGTAAACAGAGCCCGTAAATCTATAGCTGATCAAAATTCGAAACAAACACAATTACAATATGATTCAAACTTTAAAACGCATATGGTAGATCAAAAACAAATGTAAGATGATAAAAATCATAGGGTAACATCAAACTACGAGTATTTACCTATTATAGGGTTGATTTAGGTAATATTTTATCCCTAAAAAGTCAAATGATCAAATGGGATTCAAAAGTGTATTTCAAATGCATAAAATCCTTACTCACCATAAGAAAATAATGGATGAAAAAGTAATTGTCACGGACCCAACCCCACCGATATCACAATTACCCTTTTGACCTGAACAAGCCAAACCCATTTCGACCAGTTACCCCAACCCACCCATTTTTACACCTCAAAGAGCATATATCCGGCTATGTAAGTGTGAGAAAAGAGAAACATGCCTGTCATAGCTCCTATCATAGTCAGGATCCTTTCGCTCAACTTCATGGTCCCGGAAAATTGCCACTTTACTATTATTCCTAGATCTACTAACTGGCTCCTCTAATCTGATTCTACTTGTGGGACCTGTACCTGTAACTGAACCCCTGTCACTATTCATATCCATTCCTGTTGAAGAAAAAACTTCTTCTGCCTTTAACGCCCTTAAAGAACCATGGTGGAACACTTCCTGCGACCTTGAATTGCTCTCTTGCTTCCCACCAGAGGAGGAGCTACTGGAACTGAATATTCTTGCGCGTGCACGATTATATTCTTCTTTTCTCTCCTCAACACTTTTCAAGCTATTGCTTCTTTGTGAATTTGAATTTGCACTAACAACTTGTGATTTCTTGTTTGGTCTTTGTTTAATTGCAACCTTGACAACATTGTTGGTAGAGTCATTGGTTGGTAATTTTACTGGTATATCAGCCAGACGTATTAGAGGAAGACGGGAATCAGGAGTCTTGTGGACAATAATTCTGGAACCAGAACCTTCTGGAATGTTGTTGTCAATTAAGACAGTAGATTGAAGAGAATAGTGTTGAGCTACACGATGTGCTGCTAACCGCAGATAAGAAGTAGGTAGTTGTTGAAACTCCATTTGTTGTTGTGAAGGATCTCTGATGAACTTCTCTACATCCTGCTCCATCCTTAACACTGAATAGAGCATAAAAAGCATATGTTTTCACTTAATATATGGTGCTAATAAAAACCATAAAATGTTCCTTTGCATGCACAAAGTGTCCCTATTAACTATGTTAAAAAAAAAAAGAAACCTTATCTATTTTGATTTGGTATTAATAAAAAAGAGGCACTTTCGTGTTAATAAAAACATAAAATGTCCCTTTGCATACACAAAGTTCTGTTATAGCACCATAGCACTCTGAATTTTCATTAGAAGATAGTGATGATGTTGCACAACAATGATGGGATGTTATAACCCTTATGTAAAGATTCTGTGTACTTCAGTTAGAAAAAAATCATGTATATACTTCAATAAGTAAAACAATTAATGAGTAATAGAGGCTAACATATACATGATTACATTCCGCATAGACTTTGTTTCTCACTTGAACAATTACCAAATAGTGACGGGTTCATAACACTATAATAACTCATGCAAATACATAGTTAAATTCGATAAAAATCAGATTGAACAGAATTAAACACTTGGCACACACCTGAAAGGCGCTCCCTAGGGTTTTGCAAAGCTTCACGAAGAAACTGATCAACAGAATTCACCAAATCCTCCAACAAACCACCAGACGACGACCTCGCCGGAGCCGACGACGCCGAATCAAACTCCGAAATCGACGAACTAGTAGTCAAATCAGGAGACGAGTTATTGCTTTCTCGCTTAGACGAAAGCATCAACCTACTCACGGCGGCGTCTAAATCAGCAACCTCCCATGACTCCGGCGGAGCTCCATCAACTTCTCCTCCGAGGTCGTCTACTGAGCCCGCCATGGCAGCGGATGACAGTGGCGGAAGCGGATGACGGTGGCGGAAGCGGCGGCGGCGGCGGTGGTGGTGGTTACTGCAATTAGCGATTTGATAGCGATTTTAGGGTTTGAGGTAAGAACGAAATCTGCAATTATCAACGAATTGATGAGTGTGATGATGGTGGTGGTGGTATCATGTGATCGTTAATAGGATGATTTTGAAGGATTACATGAAGAAATTGATGGTGATTGAGAGGTTGATTGGGGAAGACGATAGGGTTTGAGTGCGTGTAAGGGTTACTTCGATGGGTGTGTTTGTGTGTGCATCTGGTGATAGAAAAGGGAATACCCAAGTTATAAATTTATCCCTCTACTATTCGTTTTTACCACACATGTCTAACTTTAGATTTTGTTACAAAACTAGACGCGTTATTACGATAATTTTGTATACGTGCTCAAGTGCTCAAGGGCGGATGTAGCTTAATAGGAGGGGTAGTCTTCGCTATCTATCAACTTTTAGTGGATAGTTAAAAGAATTATAGATTTATGTAAAAAAAATTAAAATTTACAGTTTACGTTACCCCTGAAAAAATAACAATTAAGACCCAAAACATCAAACAACTTAAAAAAACCCAATACTAATAACGAATTAGACCAAATAAAAAACATCAAATATAAAACTTAAAAGAAAAGGTAAACATTCATCGGCCATCGACACTTCCCATAGCCACCCTCCACCCACACCGGTCGACCATCCCTCGACCATCTCTCTGCGGCTGAAGCCTTGAACCGTTGGTCATTCGGCACACCCGCCAATCTCCGCCGACCTGTCGCTTGCTGCGACGGCCCTTTCCACCTCCCACCTATGATCTTTCATCGTACGTTTCAAGGTGAGAATCTCTAGTTTTTTTACTCTATTACACTATGAAATTAAGATTTGGAGTTTATGTTGATCATTTTCTATTTTTTAGTGTTATATGTTATACAAATTAGTTATTTGAAATATTTCAAGATCAGGATATTATATAATGGTTATTTGACTTAGTTTCTAATATTTAGGCTTATGAAATTAGGTATATAAAGTAAGGATTTGAAAAATGAATTAGGGATTTGATATTGAAATTTGAGATTTGAATTGTGTTATTTTCAAATACAATTTATAATCTTTTTGTGTTATTTGTTATAAAATTAAGTATTTGAAAGATGAAAAAACAAGTTATTATTGACAATTTTTATTTAAAAGAAAGTTTCAAAAGAATGATATTGATTCTAGTAATAATAATGATATGCAACAAAATTGATGATGATTTTTGATCAACTACTCCTCCGGTTTTAATTTCTTTGAGATCGGTTCCTTCAATACAAAATAAATTTGATTTGAATGATATTCATTCGAATCTCTTTATTATCGTGTGTAAGGTTATACTTGAAATGCTGATGCAACCAAAAGCAACCAAATAACTTTTAGCATGCATGGATGATGTACATTGTAGAAGTTAATTCGGAAGATTTTACACACTTCAGATAAAATATTCTAAGTGTAAAATCTTTCGAAGCCAAAGACCAAATCTTCCGAAGCCAAAGATGAAGTCTTTCGAAGCTTCAAATACAAAGTCTTCCGAAGTCAAGTTACTCAAGACTTGTTTATTCTTAAGACAAAGAATACATGTTTTATCTTATTAACTTTTGCATAAAGCCGACTAACTTTCCGCTGCCACTCTAAAGACTCACCAACTTATACAAGTTGGTGAAAAGGTCCATGTTTTTATAAACAGTAGATTATGGTTTGGAGTCTGTAACTTTCTACTTTGTACTTTTTACTATTTTTATAATATATTAGGATATGAGATATGGACTGTCATAGTCACAAATCAAAAAGACAATGTTAAAAAAATAACATTTTGTGAAATAAAGTTTATTTTATTATAAAAAAGTTTCAAAAAAATAACATTTTTAAAGAATAATTTAAAAATATACAATGTTAAAAAATCTCTTCTTTTAATAAAACATTTTTTAAATACTAAAGTTTTATAAATTGTTGTTATTGTTTTATTACTTAAGGTATTAATAATAAGTAATCTCATTTCAAAAAGTTATAATGTAATTTCTAGATATTAATCAATAAATTATTTGCATTCAACACGTGTTTTAAAATAGTATAATCAATATATGTGCTTAAACTAGAGAGCTCGAGTCTCAATTATCTTCCTACGCTTTTAATTTTAATATAAATCATCCAACAATAAAATTTGACAACAAGTAATTTTTAAAAACGTTTATCCGTTAAGATTTCACCAGAGTCGATCACTTAAGTTAAAAGTCGTCATTCGTCTAAAACTAGCTTGAACCCAGTTAGAATAAACCTAAACCTCTAAATGTTGTAGAATAACAATCATAAAAATAAAGTAATAGTATATGATTACACGAATATAATACATAGGCTTACCCAATGCCACGAGTAAACTCCCGATTCACACAACGTCCACGAAGAGACCGGATCTGTTTACGATCTAATATACACGGACCTATCCTAAACATTACGTAGGGTATTATTTCTCACGACTCGAACTCATAAAATCAAGATCACCGAATAACGTCTTTATTAGTTGTTTTATGATTCATCCTCGTATGAATATATTATAATATAATAATAAGTGGGATGTTATTTTACAATAAGTGTCGCATTCAATCGATGCATATAGGCCTGCTTCATGCCAATACTCCAATACCAACTCCCACATTTGATAGTCAATTCTACAAACACCTTAACTGCAATACATATACATACATCAACAATCAACAAACATTCAATCAACACGCATAATTGCAGAAATCGAATTGGGGAAGACGATAGAATAAGCAATGACGAGGTGGTGGGAGAGTGCTCGTGAGCTAAAGCCATTGGTGCACTTGTTGTTTCCACTCTGTTTTCACTGGATTGCTGAAGAAATGACGGTTTCTGTGCTTGTTGATGTCACCACTGAAGCCCTTTGTCCCGGTGAAAACACATGCTCTGAAGCTATTTATCTCAATGGTGTTCAACAAACTGTATGTGTATTCACTCTCTCGTTTTGATCATCGTGTAGATATAATGGGTTTCTGCTGAATTTGAGCTGGTTGTTCATGTGATCGGTATCTTAGATGATGTGGGTGTTCGTTGATTGAATTGTATTGTAAGTTTTCAGGGTGTTATAGTTGAATTGATGTGTCTTTTTGTTGATTATGGTTGTTTGTTTGATTTAACAAAAGAACATGAGTCTTATCTGGGTGATTTTGATTAAATCAGAAACTAGTTTGTTGATTAATATCGAGGTATTATCAAGATTGATTATCAATGGAAGGTGATCATATTTGTTAATGACTTCACATAGAATCATAGATCCCTAACTTAAATGGCTTTTTGATCATATTCTTTTTTATTACACACCGTGTTGTGATGAGGCCACGGGTTGGAGTTGTGGAAACAACTTCTTGTAGAAATGCAGGATAAGAATGCGTACATCGGGGATCAAGCCCAAGTGGCTTGACACTCATGACCCTACACATGTGGGAGCCTTGTGGATCAGGTTTGCCGGCGAGGTTGTGTGAAAGCTTTTAATAGAATTTGAGAGACCTTGCTTGCTTCGGCTAATTTATTTTATTATATAGTTACCAGTGTCCTATATCCACCTGATATGTGCACTGTGCCACGTTCGAACCCACGTTTATCTTCTTACGACCTGAAAATAATACTACTACATTCCAAAAGATCTAAAACAATATTTTGACTTTTAACATCAAATTCATGTCATTTCATATATTTTAAGAGTTGAATACTGATAACTTTTAAGTAAAGTTGATGTAAAGATGATCTTTACCTGAAAAAATGAATTCATATCTGTTTTGAAGCTGAAAATAAACTTGTTTGATCTCAAAAGCCACCCTGTCTTCTTTTTAAACAAAATAATATCTTACTCTATTGTAACTTATGAATCTGGGCCAAGAATGGTTGAATGTCACATGGATTCTGCGAATATTTGATCCTTCCGTTCATGTACCATTATGATTTTCTTTCTGTTTTCTCTATTGTAAAGGTTAAATATTTATGTCACATATAATCCATTTTTTTGTATATTAGATTGTAGGAATATTCAAGATGGTCATGCTTCCAATTCTAGGCCAGCTTTCAGACGAGTATGGACGTAAACCACTTCTTCTCGTAACAGTTTCTACAACAATAGTTCCCTTCAGTAAGTTTTTTTTTTCTATAATCAGTTATATTTTCTATAAAATTGTACTTGTTGGTTCAGACCCTTATTTTGCACTGAAAAACTCAGAGGAATGATTTACTGCTTTTAACACTTGCTTAGTTGCTTTCTCTGCATTCACTTCTACACTAAATTAATTGCAACACTTACATATAATAGAAAATTCAACCCCTTGCACCTAAAGAAAAGGAGACTAACTTACCCACTACTTGATAACTATTCATGATCTGTTAAAACAATAAAACAAGCGAATAAAATAAACTTTTGCTGACCCGTACCCGTTGACCCAATCAAGGTTATTCCCTACCGTACTCGCAAGAAATTACATTTGTTCATTGTAAATTACTTTACTAACATTTAAGTACTCACGAGTATTGTTTTGCTTTTCTTTTCATCTTTCAGTCCTGCTGGCCGTCAGCGAGTCAAAAGCATTTGTGTATGCTTATTATGTTCTTCGCACAATTTCATATATCATTAGTCAAGGGAGTATTTTCTGCATTGCTGTTGCTTATGTGGTAAGATATCTCATTTAATTCTACTTCCTCTTTTACACATCAAATATATTTTTTGAGTACAACTAACTCGCACATCCTCCTAAATCTACACCAAAAGTCAAAATTGAATTTCTTTTGTTTTTTAGTACATAATATTGTTTATTGAGAAATTTTGACACCTTATAAATGGTTCGATTTGGGTTGTGTGTTTCTGAAACGGGTAAAAATTAATAAAGAAACTTAAAGGTAACATGTGAAACCGGTTGTAAGTCCCTAATAGCCTTTTCTAATGCATACAACCTCCTAAATCATTTTCATTCAAAGATCTAGTATACAAGTGTTCTTTATGTATTCATAGTTGATGCATTAGCTATTTATGGAAACGAACATGAAAGTGGTTTTAAGTAAACCATACACCACCTGACCTGTTTTGGCAACACTAGAAATTGGCCTGCTTCAACCCCACCCGCATATAATGCATTAGTTATTCATAAAAATGAACAAAAAACTAGGCTCGTTCAAACCGAGCATACCCTTTTGACCCATGCTATAAAATGATCCATTCCAACCTAACCCCACAAACATGGACAAAAAGGTAGATTTGTGTCAATTAAACTTGACCGGGATCATTTCAAGCCCTACTAGAAAATGGGCCGTTTTAACCCACGCCACCTGACTATATTGCCTCCTCTAACTGTCTATATGCTTGGATCACTTCATTAAAAGTTATATTATTATTATTACTGTTTTTGCAGGCGGATGTTGTTGATAGTAGAAAGCGGGCAGCTGTTTTCAGTTGGATAACAGGCCTATTTTCTGCATCACATGTTTTGGGAAATCTCCTAGCACGTTTTCTTCCTGAAGAGTACATTTTTGAAGTACAATTATCTCAATACTATGGCAAAACACACCATATTTATTTTTGTTTCAATTTTTCTGATTAAAGTTAGTTCTAGTTCAGGTTTCAATAGTTCTCTTGACTTTCTGCCCTGCTTATATGGCAATCTTTCTGGTTGAAACGGTTGAATCAACTTCAAAGCTGGATCAAGATTCATCTTATTTGAATAAAGCGCTTACGGTTCTTCAAAAACGTTATAAGACAATGAAATATGCTATAACTATTGTGTTGAATACGTATGTGGATTTCAAGATTCATCATTGTACTAAATACTCTTTGCTTTTCGTTCAAGTTAATTCTAACATGAGCATTTTTTTGTTTTAGTCCCACTCTAAGGAGTATTTCTGTCATTTCATTCTTCTATGAATTGGGAATGTCTGGCATCAGCACTGTCTTACTGGTATGTTCTATTTTGTATATGTGAATGTAATTTTTCTACTTTAAAGCTACATTTATTTTTTAGCATGCACGCGTAAGTGATACCAGAGGTGTAAATTTTGACCAGTATACTTATAAATGGGTGATATCATTATATGTTTGATCCCTAACTAGTAAAATTAAAAAAAATAGCTAAAAGATAAATGGACCAAACGGGTCAAAAGTCCCCCAAAGGTTTTTATTCTGAGTAAACATCCTAAATCATTATAATCCAAAACCAGATTATCATTGAAATAATATAAACTTTGTAATCATACTTGACACACTAATCAATTATAAAAATGATTCATTCAGAAAGAAAGTGCGACAGCCCCAACCAACCCATACTAAAATCACCTGTTTCGTCTCGAGTTAATATAAGAAAATGAATCAAGTGAATTCCTTGTCTTTCTCATTCACCATTGAAGGATATAAATACAAGCATTTTCTGTGACTGAATTTACAACATTAAATACAAATAATCTATTCCTAAAAATACAGCATTTGACACAATAACTTGTTTCTATAAATCTGCTGATTTGTTCCTATAATTCTGCTGTTGCTGATGATACAGCTGTGTATACAGCTGTATTTTGATAATATACCCCCGCAGTCGAAGCAGGAGGTTGACGAATGTTGAGACTGTCCCGGAAATCATCAAATAAAACTTGAGGAAGGCCTTTGGTGAATATGTCAGCTATCTGAAACCGTGATGGAATATGCAGAACACGAACTTGTCCTCGGGCAACCTTTTCGCGAACAAAGTGGATATCCAACTCTATGTGTTTGGTGCGTTGGTGCTGAACTGGGTTCCCAGATAGGTAAATGGCACTAACGTTGTCACAGTACACGAGAGTAGCATGA